>CAUYPO010054117.1:0-18651 GCA_963574435.1 Cheirogaleus major | reverse complement strand
TTCTCGTGGAGTCATGTCTGTTGCCCAGTGTTTGATGACTTCTTTTGCTTTCAGCTTGGAAGGTAACCCTGCCCACATAGGCTTGAAGAATATCCTGTTATCTTTTCCTTCTAGTTCTTCTCTTGAGTTAGTTTTTTTTTTTTAGAGACAGAGTCTCACTGTGTTGCCCGGGCTAGAGTGCCGTGGCATCAGCCTAGTTCATAGCAACCTCCAACTCCTGGGCTCAAGTGATCCTCCTGCCTCAGCCTCCCTAGTAGCTGGGATTACAGGCACGCGCCACCATGCCCGGCTAACTTTTTCCATATATTTTTAGTTGGCCAATTAATTTTTCAATTTTTAGTAGAGACGGGGTCTCGCTCTTGCTCAGGCTGGTTTCGAACTCCTGGCCTTGAGCAATCCTCCCGCCTCAGCCTCCCAGAGTGCTAGGATTACAGGCCTTGAGTTAGTATCTCGAACTGTCTCCTTTGCCATCCTTTCTGGTGCCTTGGCGCGCTGTGAAGGCCGAGGCTGGAAAGACACCATGAGGCCCCCTCGCCTGCATGCCAGGCTTCCCTGCGATCTGGAATTTGATGCCTGCAGCCCCTGCACCTTCAGCCAGGCCCCCTGGGAAGTTGGCCAGTGAGAGCTCTCACCAGGCTGGGTTCAGAGGGACCCTGTGCCTCCCACACTGACTGTCCCCCCAGTAGGACCTAACCATCCGTCTTCTCTGAATCATCCCTTGTGATTCTTTACCTGACGTTGAACCCTCACGCGATAGGGCCTGTCAGAACGGGCTTTCTGTCGGGCTCCATAGGTTTGTCTGTGTATTTTGTGCTTTGTGTTGCGGTAGCTCCTGCTCGTCACGTCCTTTGCAGGAATCTCCTTGGTTTGCTTTCTCTGTGTTTCAAGTGTGTGTGTGTGTGTGTGTGTGTGTGTTAAATACCTGAGAGAGGATTGCACGATCCCTATACAGGTCACAGCACTCTTGTTCAAAATCTTAGTTGTTTTCAAAACCCACACAGTGCCTCCTTGGTTTGTGTACCCAAGGCCAGGCCTTTGGTGACGAGGTCTCTCTCAGGGCAAGCCTGGCACTGGTCAGGTGGGGGTGGGTCACCTGGTGCTGCCAGCTCAGCCAATCTTCTTACAAGTGCTCTGGGCCCTGTGGGGAGCCAGGCCGGTATGTGGATGTGCTCAGATCTTTACTTGGTCATCTTATGCCTTTTTCTTTTTCTTTTTTTTTTGAGACAGGGTCTCACTCTGTCATCTGGACTGGAGTGCAGTGGCATCATCATAGCTCACTGTAACCTCAAACTCCTGGGCTCAAGTGATCCTTCCACCTCAGCCTCCTGAGTAGCTGGGACTACAGGCATTTGCCATCACGCCTGGCTAATTTAAAAAAAATTTTTTTTTTTTTTTTTTTTTTGCAGAGACAGGGTCTTACTGTTGCTTAGGCTGGTCTTGAACCCCTGGGCTCAAGCGATCCTCCCGCCTCAGCCTCCCAGAGTGCTGGGATTAAGATGTGTGAGCCACACACACCCAGCCAAATATATTTGTATAGTAGAACCTCTGATCAGGAATTTCAGTAAAATCAGATGGAACGTAAATCAATAACTGTTAGTTTTAGCCAAACAAAGTCAACTGCAGATATTAAAACAATTTCTTAAACTCCTAAGAATCAAAATGAGGTGTACTTGCTAATAACGTGTATTAAATCAAAGCCTGTATCTGAGGCTTTCTTTTCCAAATTCCTGCTGTATTTGAATTAAAGTATTTTAATGGTAGAAATGCCAAAGATGTTCTTAAACCAAGTACAGCTTGAGTCTTTCAGGGCTTTGTGATCCTAAACTGCTCAGTGGATCCTGAGCACTGAATCGTGGATCCTGACTTGAGGGTAACTTAAGAATGACCACCGGCCGGGCGTGGTGGCTCACGCCTGTAATCCTAGCACTCTGGGAGGCCGAGGCGGGTGGATCGCTCAAGGTCAGAAGTTCGAAACCAGCCTGAGCAAGAGTGAGACCCTGTCTCTACTAAAAATAGAAAGAAATCAATTGGCCAACTAAAAATACATATAGAAAAAATTAGCCGGGCATGGTGGCACATGCCTGTAGTCCCAGCTACTCGGGAGGCTGAGGCAGGAGGATCGCCTGAGCCCAGGAGTTTGAGGTTGCTGTGAGCTAGGCTGACACCACGGCACTCTAGCCCGGGCGGGCAACAGAGTGACACCCTGTCTCAAAAAAAAAAAAAAAAAAAAGAACGACCACCTCGTCCTGCTGACTCCCAGTGGCATCCAGTGTGCTCTCACCACAGCTCTGTTACGGTGACGATGTGTGTGTGCGCTGCCTGCTTGGTTCTGTGCACCGTGCCCTCCACCTCTCCCTGCTGTGCACATGCCCTGGCCGAGAGATGACAGCAGGCGGTGTTTGTGGTCTCTGTAGACTCTGTTCCAAACACAACCTACAAACTCTCTCCATGGCAGTGGGTGCATTTGAGTTTTCTCCTGTTACTGAAGGGAGGCTGGATCTTTGAGGGGTGGGCAAAGTCCATGGAGGCCACTAGGGAGTTCGTTTGAAGGGAGAGAGAAGTGTGGAGAATTTCTGTCTGTAACTCTCATGTGAGTGTATCATTCTTGTTTCTTTTTTTTTATAGGCATCAGTTTGTAGAGAATAATTTAATACTAAAAATGGGTCCAGTGGATAAGCGAAAGGTGAGTCAAATTCCTGCTGCTTTTCGTGTGAGTTGGTGTCTTCTTCCCTGTCCTAACTTGGGGTCAGATCTCCTTCCTCTGGCTCCTGCCATGACCTGTTGGACATAGCTTCCTTCATCTCAGTTCACTTTTTAATGATCATCTCTAGCTTTCATAGCTAAGGAAGATTTAAGCCACTCAGGGGATCAGTTTGGAATCACCCAGGTAGGCAGCAAGCGTCAAAGCGTCTCACTTGGGAGCCCAGGTTCTCACTTCTATGTGGTGCTCGCCAGTTTCAAGCTCTCTGTGAAGTTGAGGACACTGATATCCTAGCAAGCAGTCTAATATTTCATTAGAAGTGTTTTTAAAGCACTTAAGGGTTATTACTTACTGTGTTTTATGGAGTAAATGGATTGTGTCAGAAAATATCAGAGCCCATGTGCTCTCCTGGGGCCCCTTCCAGACACGGGCTTCTGACCTCCATTCCTGGCCAGGAGTGAGAATCTGTGAGGGGCTGAGGTGTGGCTGCTGAGGGCGGGTTCTGTGACTCGGAGCAGCAGAGGGGCCAGGGGAGCAGTAGGCCCAGCTATCGTTGGGGCTGTCTGCGCTAGCTCAGCAGCAGGCACCTGTGCTGCCGTGTCCGAGACTTGAGCAGCTGGGCCCAGGTGGGGAGGAGGCATCCCAGGTGAGCGGACAGGTGACTGTGGTGGTCCCTGTGCACCGAATGACTCTGGGGACAGTCCATCCTCTGAGGCAGCAGTAAGTGCTGTCAGCATCCACTTCGGAGCCTTGATAAACAGGGTCTTTTTTTTTTTTGTATCAGGGTTTATTTGCACGACGACGACAGTTATTGCTCACAGAAGGGCCACATTTATATTATGTGGATCCTGTCAACAAAGTCCTGAAAGGTGAAATTCCATGGTCACAAGAACTCCGACCAGAGGCCAAGAATTTTAAAACTTTCTTTGTTCACACGGTGAGCCTGTTTGGTTGGAGGCTTTTGTGCCTCTGAGGGGAAGCATCCAAGTGTTTGGCCCTGGGGGAACAGTTGGGGTTGGGGCAGCTGTCTCCCCCTTTCCTGCATCCCAGGGGCCCTGCTACTGGCTCAGTCCCAAGTGGGGCCAGGAGACCCCCTGTGCTTGTTTTTCACTTTGGGGGTGACCTGAGGAGGGCAGGTCATTCACCTGTATATTTAATTTCTGCATGTGTGGAGTAAAGAAACCCACCCTGCTCACAGGCTTCCAGAAGGCGCCTGCAGTGCTGGCAGCAGGACCCTCACAGGCTGGGGGGTGGGTTCTGGTGGCCTCCCTTGAGAACGGTGGATGGCTTCTGTCTTTGCAGCCTAACAGGACGTATTACCTGATGGATCCAAGTGGGAATGCTCACAAGTGGTGCAGAAAGATTCAGGAGGTTTGGAGGCAGCGATACCAGAGCCACCCGGATGCTGCTGTGCAGTGACGTGGCCTGTGGCCGGGCTGCCCTTCGCTGCCAGGACACCTGCCCCAGCGCGGCTCGGCCGCCATCCGGGACGCTTCCAGACCACCTGCCAGCCATCTCAAGGGGAACGCAGAAGGCGGAAACCTTGCAGCTTTTTTATTTAAAAGAAAAGAAGAAAAAAAATACCCAACCACACAAAGAACAAAACCGATAACAAACAGGAATTCAGGGTTGCTTTGCTTGCTCTCTGTGCTCCGTGGAGGCTTCCACGCGCCCTTGTCGCTGTGGGGACCCAGCTCCATGCACGTCAGCCCAGTTCCCGCCCAGACTAGTGGACAGACCCGGCATTGCCAGCTTTTCCTAGCATCAGTCAGAATCGTGTGCTGTGCCCTCCTGCCCCGTGCTGGCCCTGCCCTGGCCTAGGGGAGCGGGTGTGTCTTGGCTCTTCCCCCTTCCTGACACATGATCATGGAACCCTTCACCAGGGAGGGAGCCTCTGCAGTCTCGCTGGGGTGGACGCCAGCCCTGTGCTGGAGGGTTCTTGGCTTCTGTGCGTGTGCCCTCTTTCTTGCGTCCCTGTTGATGGCCCTTAGGTGCAGCTGGGCCCCTTGCGTGTCTCCGGCATGGCTCTAGTGGCAGGATTTCTGTGGTCTCTGCCGTCTGCAGGCAGACTCCACGCAGTGAGGATCAGGAGGGCATGGAGTGAGGCAGACTGCTTAGGGGCGCGGGGGTGCCACCCGAGGGCTGGGCTTCCTGGTTCCACTGAGCGTGTTGGTCTCTGGGGCTGGAGGCTGAGCCCATGCCCAGGACGGGGCCAGCAGAAGTGAGCCCGATTAGCACCCCCAGGGTCATTGCAGCAGAGACAGAGTCCTGCCCTGAGCCCCAGGTGAGGCCAGGAGGTGCCTTGGAGAATTCAGCCAGAGCAGATTGGGCCTGCTGGCCTCCTGGGGGAGGAATGAGGCCCAGGCCCTTCTGAGAGTCTCTCAAAAGGTTTCAGTGCACAGGCCTCCCTGATTGGTGAAGTAGGGTCTGAGAGAGAATCCTGGGATTAACAGACCAGGGTGTGTCAGTCTCCTGCAGACAGCACCTGAGTGAAGGTGCCCAGCGTCACACGCACCCTGTTTGAATTGTGGTTAAACATTTCTCAGAGCCGAGTTTTTACATCTCTACGTTGAAAACCTAAAAGCCTCCTTATATTGCTGAGTCACCTAGTCCCATAAAGAGTGGGCTTTGCCTATTGGCGTTGCATGGAAGGTGAGAATAGCGCACTTAACCTGGGCTTGCCTAGTCTGGTTTCCCCTGCTTCCCTTTGATGCGTTAGTGGTGGTGCACTGCCCTCTAGGACAGTCCGAACGCATCAGTGTGTTGCCTTGCTGCTGCTCCCCAGGTGGAGAGAGTTGCTGAGGCCCTGCAGGGCTGGGCCGTCCTGCTCCCCGGGGGCAGCCGATAGTCTCGTGGGGGAGAGGCAGGTGTTGCTGCCTTCGCAGTCTGCTCACAGACATGCCTCTGACTCGAATGTGCCTGGGGGATGAACAGCTTTGCCATTTCTATAGACTTTCACAAAGGCACCAGCAAAAGGCCCACACAGAAAAGATTCCTGTAACCCTTCCTGTCCCCTCATCCTCCATCTCATATGACCCACCAGTCACCGTGTGTACCAGGTCCAAATTGAGAGTAATGATAAGAGTAGCTCCTCTTAAACTCCAGGGGGGAGTGCAGATGTGGGGTTTTCTGTTGTGCTGGGGCAGTGAGGGAGCCCCAGTGACTGTGAGTCGTGTGCAGTTCTGGCATTGCAGGGAGCAGGACACTCTGGGGCCCAGCACATAGCCCTGGGCCTGTGGCTAGAGGCTAAGCCCCTCTCTTCCTCTTAGCTTTTGAAAAGGCTTGCCTGTGTCAGGTGGGTCTCACTTGGCTGTTTCTTTCAGGAATTTCTTTTCAAGCTTACTCCCCTTCATCAGCTATTTTACCCTTCTCAGAATGTCCTGCATCTGTGTGTGCAGGAGCTGCTTCCTAACTCCTGACTGCAGACACGGATGCAGGAGAGACGTCTTTCCTGGGCATCTAGTTACAGGGAAAAAAGCAGAGCTGAGACTCAGCTTTAATAAGAGCACTTGGCTGGGCTGCTGGGGGAGAATCTTCTGTTGTATTCTTCCCTCTGGATAGCGCCACTACCTCCTGGGCTTCACCGACAAGCTCCATCTTAACCTCCAAAACCACAGAATTAGGGGTTCAGAGCTGGCGCTTGCAGCCGACAGCTGAAACGTCTGCCCTGCCTGAGCTGATGCCAGCTGAGCCCTTTTCGTGGGTCACTTTTTTCCTCACTGAGTCCCTTTTTTCCTTGCCTTTAATTTTTAAAGGCCCATGCATATTCTTTTCTTACCTATACTTACTCATATCAACTGAAGTTTTATCCATCCCATCCTCAGAGCCATCACCTGGCATGCCAGGTGCCTTACGTTCTAAGAGGGGTCGTGGGTGACAGTCTACATACATACATGGGAATATAATTGTTGATTTATCCAAGGTGAGAAAATTAGTGCCCTGTTGTTTAATAGATCCAAAGAGCCATGTGTCAGTTACTAAGAGTGGGCAAGGGTAAATGTGAGGCCCTATATGGCCTCTTGGTTCATAGAGGGGAGGGGAGGATGCCACCAGGAGGCTGTGGTCACTGTTAGCTCAGACAGCCCACTGCATCTCGATTTTCTCTGGGGACACAGAGGAAGCCAGGTGTCAAGGGGTTGTTTTCTCCTCTCCTCCTGTGGCAGCAGCCAGGCAGTGAGCAGTCCCGGCGTGGAGCACTAAGCCTCTCCACTCCAGTGAGTGGCAGCACGGTGTGGCTCCCATTTGGAATCTTAACTTGTTGGAGGCCTGTTAAAAATTTGCTTTGAGGAGGACAGCTCATGACATGCCACAGCTGGGGGAATGTGGCCGACTCCAGCCCTCTTGTTACATGCTGTGGTATTTGTGGCCCATGCCCAAAGGAATTGCAAGGACAGGCCCATGGCTCAGACACCCAGGGTACCTGCACAGGGGCTGTGAGTGATTCTGTACTTTCTTCAAACTAACATTTATTTTCTGAAAAAACCAGCTGTAGGTTCCCCACCTAGAGGAGACCACTGTGAACATTTTGGTCTCCCATGTCCTGCCCCCCCCTCCCCCATTCATTTTGCTTTTTTTAACTAAACTGGGAACATACAACATAAACTGTTTTGCATCTAGCTTTTTTCACTTGATTTTTTAAAAGCATTTTCCCATGTTTCGAGTAATTGAAAAACATGTTTTTAACGATTGTAGAGTTTAATGGTTGTAAATTTTATCATAATTTATCTCACCATCTCCCTATTGTAAACATTTACATGGTTTCTGGTTTTTCACTATTTAAATGATGCTGTGATGAATATTCTTATAAATCTTTGGTTTTTGACTCTTTCTTTTTTTCTCCCTTAGATGCCTAGAAGTGGTATTTTTGGTCAAAGAGTTTGTTCATTTTAAAGATAATACTCTCTTCTCTCTTGACCTGATGCTTAGATGCTCAGTGTTCCATTAACAGAACTTCCTTAGTTGTGTCCTACAGATTCTGAACAAATCAGTTTCTGATAAGCTGTGTGTTCCAAAGAATGTTTGAATAAGACCACTCTTTTTTTAAATGCTGAAATGATGTCATTACTGCAATCCATTCGTGACAGGTTTTTCCAAGAGCCAGTTTCCTTATTTGCGTTGCAGGAATCTGGCTATGCCTGCATGTTCTCCTCATCCCTGCTGCTATGCCTTTCAAGTGCTTGGTGATATTTTCAGAATCTTCTACTTTGTGTCCACAATGGTACTGAATTTGCATCTGCACAGTCAGCAGAGATAAAGTGTTGAACTGACCTTGCCACATGCTTAATGGGTGATTTGTAATTAAGTTTATAGACTCAGAAAGTACACTGAGCCATTTGGAATCAGTAGCAGAGCAAAAGCTCTACTTGGAAAAGAAACCGTGTAGATCATTGGATTTTACAGAAGCGTATTTGTCGTCCTCCCCCACTCCCCCACCTTGGTAAGAAGGTTTAGTGGTTCAGAAGGACACGGTGGCCAGGCCTTTTCACTGTATAATGTGCTCGTCCTGGCTGGTATGGATTTAAGGCCTTCTCCTCCCTACTCCCTGCCCACAGTGTTGTAGGTTGCCTAGTTGTCTTCAAGTCCAGATCACCCAAATTTGGTTGCATTCTTAATGTCTCCACTTTTGTTGGGGTCCATTGATTCTGAGGGGAAACATGCATGAGACATATTTCTAGGCACCACGCTCAGTGCTACTTGACTCTACCAGAGATAATGGCTGAATTGTGCAGTATTAGGTCTCTTGCTGGCTGATGCCCCCAGGTCCCTCCTCTGGCTAGCCACAAACCCAGATCGCTCACTGCTGAGATTTTCGGTGGTTGTAGCTGCAGTGAGTATGGTGAAGGTGCTGTTCTTGGAGATGTCGCCATAGCTTTTTTCCATTTTGTTTCTTTTCAAACCTAACATGAACCGATGGTGACTCAAGTGGGTGTGGCCCTTTCTTAGGCAGCCTATACCACAGAGGCCCTAGAATCAGGGCTGGAGTCACTTCCAGAGCCTCTGAGGGGCACCCACTTCTGGCCCAAGATTGCAAGGTTGTAAATCAGGCTGCCTGTGGAGAACCTGTCTGGGGAGGAAGCAAAGAGCAGTTTTATCTGCTGCTGAGATGGCCATGATGGGCAACTGAATGAGCCTACGTGCATACCTGAATTTTCCCCATAACTCATCTCTTCAATATGAAGAAACACCAAACTATGTACAGAGAACTTTTTACAAAAGGCAAACCTTTTTTTGTTTTTAGCTCTGTAACCCACCCTAGTCTAACCGTCTGGCTGAGTGACTACTAATAGAGGGGTCATTTTGCTGGTGAAAGCCTCTATTACTGTAAGTTTGGAAGTTGGCAAAATTAAATGTTACAGTATTTAGAGCTGCTGTAGCTGTTCCTTAACAACATAAAATAGGATGAATCAGTAGTATGTTGTTAGCTGTCTTTCAGGTTGGTGGCAGTCAGTTAGAACATGTGTAATATTCTCTACCTGGTCTGTAGCTGTAACTGTGATGTACAGGCAAAGCAAAAATTAAGAGAAAACTTATGAAAACAAATAATGCAATGATATTAGGATATACACTTTTGTATTTTTATTCTTATATAAGGTTATTTGCTGGCTATTGTTGGCCTCTAGTTCAGTCTGTGTTATTTAAATTCTAATATATGAATTATTTGGATTGAATTCATGTTCGGGGCCACGGTGTTGTATGTATTCATGTACAGCCTTGAATGTGAATAATTGTAAACTATATTTTACAACTTTTTTTCTGGCTTTATTATATAAATTTTCTATTTGGTCAATGATTTAATCATATAATTTAATGAATCTGTTTATTCTCTTTTTTTTTTCCAAATATTTGTGCTTCAGGTGTAGTTACCAGATGATGAATTTTCCTTGTATGCTCGGTAGTCTTGTAATAAAAGCATGTAGAGTGTAGACCTTCGCTGGCGTGGCTCTTCCTTTGACCGCGGTCTGGGTTGTCCGGAGCGAGATCGGCGTCCACGCGCCGCTCATGCGAGCTGAGGCCGGCGAGCCCCGCCGAACCCGAGGCCAGGCTCCGCCGCGGGCTTCCCGCGTCAGCGCCGAAACAGCGCGCAGCCCGCTCCGGCCGGAAGGGGACACGACCGGTTGCTTTTCCGGACCGGAACTTCCGCTGCCCACGTGACGCCGGGCGGGAGCTTTACGAAGGCGGACTTGTGGGCGGGACAGCGCTCGGGGGACGGTATTAAAGGCCGGACGCTTCCGGTGGAGGGGAGCTGTGGCGGGGCTTGCTGGGATCATGGCGGAGAATCACTGCGAGCTGCTGCCACCGGCCCCGAGCGGCCTCGGGGCGGGGCTGGGGGGCGGCCTGTGCCGCCGCTGCAGCGCGGGGCTCGGCGCCCTGGCCCAGCGCCCCGGTAGCGTGTCCAAGTGGGTCCGGCTCAACGTCGGCGGCACCTACTTCCTCACCACCCGGCAGACGCTGTGCCGGGACCCGAAATCCTTCCTGTACCGCTTGTGCCAGGCCGACCCCGACCTGGACTCGGACAAGGTGAGGGCCGCGCGGGCCAGCCGGGAGGGTCGGGCCGCCCTGGCCTGCGGCCCGTAGCACACCCACTGCTCGGCGTGGAGGAGACCTCGGCGGGAGCGGGCCATTCTCCTCCGGCTCCGAGCCTCGCGCTGCCTAGTCGCCAGCTCGACCTGGTCTCCCTCCGACTCTCTGGGCCGGGGAAGGAGAGGATGGCACCCCGGCACCCACCGCTCCGGAGGATCCCCAGTCGCTTTACCTTGGGGTGCTTCTCTCTCTTGCCCTCTCTGCTCTTCGGTGGAGGAGGTTTCCTAGACCCCGGACTTTGCTTTGGATCTACTTTTTCTAACTAAAGTCTTCGGCCCGGGTGTGCGAACACCTTCTTTTCTCTGTCCCAGTGTACTTGCTGGCTCTGGAAACAGAACACTTGCGTTCGTCTTTCCTTTCACACTCCGGACGTTTGAATTAACGTTGGCGTGGGGGTAGACACGGGAGGCCCTCTTCTCCCAGTGACTTGCATTTAGAGAGTTGGCACTCTATCCTTTGCATCCACAACACGCACCCACTCAGAAGCTCTTAGAAGGTGCCATCCGTAGTATGATTTTCCGAAGGGAATATTGCTCTTATTAAGGGTCTTAGGATGTCAGGGAGAGGACAGGTAGCGAATCTTCTTCAATCTGCGTTTTAATTAGCTTTGTTTTCCCACTGGCCTCGCTAAAGGATAGAAATTCCCAGGATAGTTTGGAACTTGTCTTTCATCAACTTAAATGTGCATAACGTAATTTGCAGTATTACTGCATATCGTAATAGAAACTATTTTGATTATTACCATTATTTTACAAGAGTTGTGTGGAAGAGGGAGTGGTACAAGGTTGAAACTCAGAAAAAAGCGTGTTTGAAAAAAAGTCATTACCTATATTTATCCTAGGCAGTTCACAAGCTGTGTACTAAGTTTGCTGGGTCTTTCAGTTGAGGCTGCGTGATTGCACTTGGCTTTGCGCCTTGCTACCCTGACTCTGCTGTGCGTGAAGCTTCCCAGAAAGATCTGGATCCCTCTTCAAGTTTGAGAAGCCAGACAGACCATTCTCAACGTGGCATGACCTTATGATCAGGAAATGAGAACTCTTGAGTTACTGCAGAACAATCCATCGTGGATAGAAATTAGGGTTTGAGATGCCAGCACTCCTGTGGTGCACCTTCCTCCCACACCCCACCGCCCCAGCTGTTTCCATTGCTCATTTGACCCAGCTCTCTGCGCTTAGGGAATTGACCTACCAGAAAATGACAGTTATCTCCATGATGGAAGTAGGCTTTAGTTAGCTATGATTTTCTTTTTATAGTGTGGGTGTGTGTTTTACTGTTTGGTTTTTCTTTCTGAACAATGTGTCTTAGTGGTCATTTGCTTCCCTTGCTACTCAAGCATTCCTGTTTTGTATGTTAAATTAGATTTTAAATTGCTCTCGTCCATTGGGTTCTTTTGAGGCAATGGCTGTCTATTCAGCATTGAAACAGTTGATTCTGAGCCGATTAACTTTAGCACAGTTGAGCCAACTCATCCTTTTATTTTGCTTTCTCTTAAGACTACTTTAACAATTATGCTTTAGGAATCCTGGGAGGGGGGAGTTAATCTGTCAGAACATATCTGTGTTGTAGCTGCCTTTTTTGTCATCATCCATTTAACCACATTTGATTTCCAAATTGTGACTCCAAAATTCAGAACATGAAGGTGATACAGCAGATACAGTCTCTGTCTTATAAAATAGTTGATAGTAAATAAGGCTAGTTTTAGTTACAGATAACTTGCCAGAAAGAGTACTGCTAATTCATATTAGTCATGCTACTGAAGTGTTTTACTTCAAATGAGAAAATGTATAAAATGTTCCATGTTCTCGTTTTTTTTTTTTTCTGCCTGTGGTTCTGATGAAAGAGTGTCCCAGGAGATTCCTCCTAGATAATTAAATCATGAGTGAGGAATCTAAGGAGGAGGGTGGAGGGGAGGGGAGGGGGTGTCAGAAGTGGGAGGTCACTAATTACGGGTGGAAGACAAACAAACAGGATGTTGATTCACCTGTGATGATCTCCAAGCCCTGACTTCAGAGTTGAGATTAACGAAGGTTATCTGGCATGGTTTCCTGGAGTCGAGGTCGAGCGTGGGTCTGGCGGGAGAGCCCTTGCCCAGATTCCACGAGTGATTGCTGAGCACCCGGCTTGCAGAATGTGCTCTGGACAGCACCTGGTGGCAGGTTTAAGGGGGAAGAATCCCCAAGAAGCTGCAGAACTGCAGAGCCTGAGAGGTCAGAAGAGCACCCTGCTACAGCAGACTGGTGGGGAGGGGAGCTGTAGACAGGCAGGTTGTCGGGGTGCGGCATGCCACGCACATCAGGGGCTGGCTGACTGCCCTCCTCGCCCCACATCTAGGCTTCTAGGCTGCAACTGCCCCCTCCAGGTCTTTGGGGCCCAGCTTGAGACCCATGGCCTGCCATGACCCCTGTTCCCAAACCCTTAGCCTCTTGTCTCAAGCGCCAAAGGGCAACTCAAGGCCCAGCCGGGTGTGAGTGCTGACTTCCTCCAGCGGGACTGTGGCTGTGCTGTGCATTTCAGTATCTGCTCATCTGTGTCATTTTCTCTTCCACGGTGTCCTTAGGGGCAGGCCAGATGGAATACTCCTCCCCAAAGTCTTGATGTGTTTTGGTTGTGTCTCTTTTTATGCTATGCCACCTAGCCCATAGGCAATGTTGGAAATGAAGTAGAGTTTGTTTCTAGCAGACTCAGCCCCTGCTTTGGTGCAGAGGTACTTTGGGAGTTAAAGGGAAATGGGAAATGCCACTTTACGTTGGGAAACCACTCCGTTTGAGGGAGCTTGAGGAGGGTTCAGTCCCTGCAGCTGAGCCAGACCTGGAGAAAACTGCTGGTTGCACATGAACTTTTGCTCTTTGAACAGGGCCGTGGTCCCAGCTTCATTGTTGCAGACATGGTGGCATTTGATGGGTCTCTGCGGGGTGGGGCAGTCACAATGCTTCTGACAATGGTGCACTCAGTGTTGGCAAGACTTTTAGTGTTGGAAGGATAGGAAGGAAATTTTACAGACAGAGCTAAGTGATGGGGAGTACTGTCTTTGGAGCTGCTTGGCAGGAGAAGTGGGGATCACTGGAGTGGAAATGGCAGGTTCCGTTCTGTGTAACTAGTGCCGGGGAGATTGCGCTGGCCTTGGCGCTAGCCACGAGTGGGCGTCAGACGCGGATGCATTTCGTTTCACACTTCAGCCGCGGGTGTGTGGTTTATTCACGACGTGAGCGGATAGTCCTGCTAGTGCTGTGGGCTCCCCGCCGCAGCAGGTTCTCGTCCTCTGTGAGTCTGTGGTCACCTCTCAGCAAGACACCTCATTTGAAAGCCCCTCTGACCTGAGCCAGGCCACAAGTCAGAGCTGTAAGTTCCTGAGAAAAGGACTTGCTTTTTTGTGATAAAATGAACGTTCCTGTGAAGACCTCGTTTTGGGGCCTGTGGCCTTCAGGCATTCTTGCTCTCGGACACCGGAGGCTGGCCAGGGGGAATGGTTGTCTTTCCGGCAGCTGCAAATGCCACCTTCAGTTGCTCTGGTCCAGCAGGGCAGTGACTGGTCTTGGTTGAGAGCAGAGGAAAACTCTGGTCCACATGCCAGTTTTTGCAAGTGAAGTTTTATGGGAACACAGAGATGCCCATTTGCTTACGGATTTTGTGTGGCCACTTTTGCTCTAAAAGCTCAGCATGGGCCCCAAAGTCCTCACCAACTGGCCCTTCTCAGAGAGCACTGGCCCCGATCAGAGTGGACAGCGCTGCGGTGCGGGTGCCTGCTGCCCTGCTCTCCCCAGCCCTGTCCACCTTGTGAGTGGCCCGTGGCTGTGAGCAGGTGCTGACGGCTCCTTTGTGGAGACCTGTGCCATTTTGGCTCTTTCAGCAGGTCCCTCCTCCGCATGCTCCAGTCAGTGGTCTTGGGCCGAGGTGTTTAAAGTCTGCTTGGCACCATGGGAGGGTCCTCATGGCCAAGGTGCCAGCAGACCCCCTCTGCCCTGGAACACACGCTGATTCTTGCCAGGCTTTAAGTGGACAGTTCTCCCTGGACTGCAGAGCACCCAGAAGATTCCAGTCTGGGGTTGGTAGGTTTTCTTTGGTACAGAGCTAGACTTGGGGAGCCTGGGTTTGACTCTGCCTCTCTATTAGCCTGCTGTGTGATTTGGGGTGAGTGAATGTACCTCTCTGAGCTTTAGTTTCTTCCTCTGTAAAGTGAAGGTGACGCCCTCCTCCCGGAGTAGTTTTGAGAGTTAAGGAAGTTGACCAGTGTGACGTCTCCTCTGCCCGGTGCCTGGTGCTGGGTTAGTGCAGTTAATAGAGACTGCTATTAACAGTCTTTATTTTTATACTTTGCTTTTAAGAAAGGATACACCAAGAATGCGTTTTTCTCCCCATCAGAGTTTACGTCTGTTACTGTCTGCCTCTCACATACACTCATCCCAGGACATCCTTGTCCTGGTGGGTTCTGGCTTCTTCCAGGGTGGGCTTCCATGTTCTTCGGCCTTGTTCTGTGAGTCAGGCTGGGGTGGCAGTTCTGGAGGTCATGCTCTGGGGCGGCTCTTCACTGCCTATCGACCGTGTGGGGTTTTCGATACAGGTAAGGGAGGGCCTGCACCGCTGGGCGCTGGCTGGGCAGTCTTCAGAGAGGAGGAAGAGGGTGGGTGAGAGAGCAGAGAAGCTGAAGGCTGCCCTTCAGCCCCAAGAGCAGGAAGGGAGGACTCTGCACTCAATCTGCTGCACAGGCTTGTGGGGAGAGCAGAGGCCACCTAGCAGGAAACCAGCAGGGCGGTGGCTATGGGGACAGCTGGTCAGGAGGGATTGTGCACCTCACAGCTACGAGTGAACCCCTGGCTGGGGTGCGCTGTCTGCAGAGTGTCCTGGGAGGAGGTCCTGCCTGCCAGCGCCGAGAGGGAGAGCCTGGCGGCTGGGGGGCCTTGCCCCCAGGCTTGCAGGGCCACTTCTGGGGGGTGTTTGCAGCCAGGGAGCCTGGGTTGTTCGTGTGTGGGGCTTCCGCCCCTGTCATCACGTTTCCTGCCTGTTTTCTGTTTTGTTTTATTTATTTATTTATTTAGTTAGTTTAGAGACAGGGTCTCTCTCTGCACCCAGGCTAGAGTGCAGTGGTGTCATCAGAGCTCACAGCAACCAACCTCCAACTCCTGGGCTCAAGTGATCCTCCTGTCTCAGCCTCCTGAGTAGGTGGGACTACTGGTGTGCCACTACACCTGGCTAATTTCTCATATTTTTTTTTTTTTTTAGAGATGGGGTCTCACTGTGTTGCCCAGGCTGGTCTCAAACTCCTGACCTTAAACGATCCTCCCGCTTCAGCCTCCCAGAGTGCTGGGATGACAGGCGTGAGCCACGGCGCCCGGCCTTGCCTGTTTTCATTTAGTCATTTTGCTAATGCCAGCAGCTTTGTGTTAAGCACCTGCTTACACCAGTATGGTAAGGAGTGTGATATCTTTTGGGGACTCATTTGTAGGCTTTCTGTAGCTAGAATGTCCCTAGGGAGGAAGCCACCTGAGCAATCTAGTGGGTGGACATGCCCTTGCCTGTAACATGGAGTTCACAACAGCTGCGACCTGCACAGGTGGCCTGGAGTAGTGGCAGGCAGCACCTGCCCAACCGTCACCTCCCAGCTACAGGCTGACCCGGTGCCCGCTTTTGTCTGTGACACAGTCGGTGGCACCGCTGCTCCTACGAGGGTTCCTGCTCTGCTGAGCAGGACGCGGCGCTCTGAAACAGACCTTGGGCTTCAGGGAGGCGGGAGGCCCAACCTTGGGTGAATCAAGCATGTTTCTTCCCAGAGAGGCCCCAGGAGCCCCACGCTGGGGTCCAGGTCATAGTCCACACGAGTTTGCTTCTTGCCAAGCTTCCTCTGGTTGTGCGCAGCACGGACACCCTGGATTCTCATTTCTAAGCTGCACTGAATGTAGTCGTGGCGCCATCTGGGGCTGGGGAGGCATCGCGGGGATCGGGCTGAGGGCTGGGGGGTGCCCTCCAGGGGAGGCGGCGTGGCACTGTGCTGAGGGTCGGGGTGACCCGGAGCCCTCACTTCTCCTCTGTTCCCTGTGTGCCAGGAGCGTCTGGGGTCTCTGGGTGTGCGCCGCGCGGGGGAGTGGAGTGTGCCGGCCCTCCTGGCCGTCTGTGGCGCCGTGCTGGCTCGGGCCCAGGCGCGCTGGGAAGGGGTGCGGTGGGCAGGCAGTAGCCCGGGGTCTCAGCCCCGCTCTGCGAATTGGACAGGCCTCCTCAGTCTCTGGGCCTCAGTTTCCTCGTTTGTGAGGGGTGCTGTCTAAGGCCTCTCATGGGTCAGATACCATAAAACAGAAGAGAGAGCCAGAGGTGAAGGTTTTGTGTGTGAATTTGAAACAGTCACCCGAAATGGATAATTTCAGAGTGAAAACTAAGTATTTCTAACTAGGTTGGTTCCAGAAAATTCTTTGCTTTTGCGTTTAGATGTCAGTGGGGAAATTGGACAGAATTTATCTCCCATTTTTGGCTCACCATCAACTCTCTTAATTTTAATTCTGCTCCAGTGGCTGAGCCCTTTCTGTCGCAGCACAGGGGTGCTCGTGCTTGTGAACATTGGGGTGTGACCAGTGGGGAGCTCACAGGGCCAAAGCGGGACGTGCCGCGGAATTGATCTCAGCACAGGGTCTGCGTGAGGCCTCCCGTGCGCTGCCTTCGCTCCCCACTGCGTGTTTAAGGCGAGTGGCTGTGTTGAGGGGTGTGGCCTGGGGGACAGGTGTGCTGCTCTACCCCCGGTGCTCTGCCAGGCAGCAGCGTGGGGTGGAGAGAGCTGCTGCGAGGGTCTGACTGTGGCCTAGCAGAGCGGCTGGGGCTCATGCTGCAGCTCTGAGCATGGCTTTCCTGGCCAGAAACCAGCTGGGGGCGCCGCACTGGAGTGGGGAGGGGTGCACGGGGCCTGGCCCACCGGCTTTCAGGAGGCGCATCACCGGGGTCCAAGCAGGTTGGCTGTGAATCCTCCCTCCATCTCGGCACTGCTGGTCTGGGGTCTCGAGGGGGTGCCCAAGGCGTGCGCTCAGTCCCACCTTTGCTCACTCACTGCTCTCGAGGAGACAGCTTTGGGTGCCCGACTCCACATGGCCAGGGCGCTGCCTCTGTGGCCTGGAAACCGCCTGGCCCTGCCCCAGCCCCGGCCCTGTGGCTGGCAGCTCAGGCTCAGGGCTGCTTCCCCTGGAGACAGGTGGCTCGGCCTCGCTGGTGGGCCCACTCGATGCCAACTTGGGCACAGTCACGGTAGGCCAGACGCTGATTCAGTGAGAAGTGGGGCAGATCAGCAAAGGAAAACGATGTGTTGGGAAAGCAGTCTTAGTTCTGGCTCTTCTACAAAAAAACACAACAAACCTTCCCCACTACATAAATGTGGCACGTGCTTGTTACATAAATCATGGGAAGGACGGGAAGAGGAGGGAAGAAGAAAGCGCCCTCGTGTCTCACCGGCCAGCCGCAGTCTGGGACCCAGCTGCCTCTCTTCAGCGCCTGTTTGGTTTCTGAGCGCGGCCACACGAGTCTACTTCGTGAGGTTGTCCCCCCGAGTTGCAGGCGCTTGGAGCAGGGTGCTGGGGCTATGTGGGCAGCCGCAGGGCTGGGGCCCGTCCTCCTCGGGCGGGGTGCTGATGCCCCAGGTGATCTTCTCACTGCTTTTGCATACATGAGCCTGGGACTGACATTCTGAATTTTGGATGTTTTGTGTTTCTCTATTCTGTATTTTTCTTTATTTCTGCATTAGGATGGAGGCCCCAAGCCGCATCACCCACGTTAGGACACAGGTGCCCAGGGCCCTGGGCGGGTTCCTGTCTGGGGCTGGGCCAGTCAGCGCTGTCCTTGGGTGCTGGTGCCACGAGCAACCCTTGCTGACGCTGTGAGAAACCGGGCCCGTGTGTGCGCCCAAGTGAGGGTCAGGCCTCAGCACAGATTAGTCCCAGTGGGATTTGGGGGTCTTGGGTTAGGAACTTGTAGAAGTTGAAATCTCCCACTAAAAGCTTTGAAGAGCCTCCCCTGGCACTGCCCCCTAGTCCTGGCCTGCCTCTCCGCCCAGGCAGCGGCCTTAAGGAAACCCACCCAGTTGGAGGAGTTTACAAGAAGAAACAGGCCAGAGAGCTCTGATGTGACACCACAGAAGAGACAGTTCTTCCATGGGTGTGGCCTGCCATGAGGCCATTAACTCTTTTTTTTTTTTTTTTTTTTGAGACAGAGTCTCACTCTGTTGCCCTGGCTAGAGTGCTGTGATGTCAGCCTAGCTCACGGCAACCTCCAACTCCTGGGCTCAAGTGATCCTCCTGCCTCAGCCTCCCAGGTAGCTGGGACTACACATGAACCACCACACCTGGCTAATTTTTTCTATTTTTTTTTTTTAGTTGTTTGGCTAATTTATTTGTATTTATAGT
>CAUYPO010054116.1:0-22500 GCA_963574435.1 Cheirogaleus major | reverse complement strand
CGTCGCCTCCCTCCTGCTCCCTCTCCTCCCTCCTCCTCCTCCCCCTCCCTCCCCCCTCCCAGCCCTCTTCCCCCGCGAGCGCTGCCCCGCCGGCCAGCCCTGCCCTCCCGCGCGTCCTGGGCCACTGTGCCCCGCGCGCGGCCGGGCTGGGGAACTCGGGGGCCGCCGCCTCCTCCGGACTTCAAACGCGAGGGTGAAGAAGCCCTCGCAACTTAACAAACAGGTCTTTGTCGCCGCAACCCTCTAATCAAAGCGGAGGCTCGTGCGGATATCACACGGAATCACAAATAGGCGTCATCCATTATGCATCCCCGCGCCTCGCGGGTCGGCTGCGGGGAGCCGACGGCTCGCCCGGAGCGGGGGCGGGCAGGGGGCGCGGGCGCTCGGCGCGCCGGGGTTGGCGCTCGCTGGTTCCCGAGCGGAGGAGCCCGGCTGGTGCCTCCCGCCCCTGCGCCCACCCGCCGCCGCGCGCACCTTCCGCGCAGGCCGGGCTGGGCACCCGCGGGGACCACCGCGGTCTCTCCCTGCGAGGAACTGCGGAGCGATGCGAATGTGTGTCGGTGGGGGGGGGGACTCCCAGCCCAGAGCAACTTTCTGGGCTCCTAGGGAACCGCGTAACTTTTCCACCTCGCCTCTCTTCCTATGGCTTCACTTCTGCAGCCTGGGGCGGGAAGGCCGCGTCCCCAGAGACCAGGCGGCGAGCCCCCACCTTGCTGCTCCCGCCCCTCCTGAAACCCTCCTGCCCCATAGCCCCGGGACCAGGCCTTGCCTGGGGGTCACCTCGGGCCTGGGCCTTCCTAGGCCTGAGACCCCTTCCCCAGGGAAGGGGGTTGAGAAGCCCTGGGCTCTCCCCACAGCAGTGCAGGACCGCCCTCCCTTGGACCCCGAACCAGAACCTCCTGCCCAGCGAGACACAAGGCAGGACCAGGGTCTAGGCGGCCACCTCCAGGAATTGGGGGCCTGGGGCACTGCACTGGGACTCTGGGTATTGGAGACCCTTAAGCCTGGGAGAGAACTGACTCTCCCCCCCTCCCCCCCTGTCTTCCCCTTCAACCGAGATCCTCTTTTTGGTTTCCAAACTAAGCAGGTCCATTCATTAGCAAGCAGTTCTCCACCTCCAAGGCGTCGCCTCTCCTGAGAGTGACAGCTTAGGCAAGTGAGATCATCTTTTTGTAAAAACCAAACTTTTTCTGAGTGATGAGCAAAGAGGCCGGCCTCCCCACCACCCTCCCCCGCCCCAACCTTTGGGGAGGAGGAGCCTAAAGCCCCTCCCCCGTCTTGTCGGAGCAAGGGCTCCTTCTCCCGTGTGGCTCTTCAAAGGTAGAGACAGGAAGCGCCTAGTGTTAGTGTTATTTATAGTACTCCAGCCTAGGCAGGAACTTTTTCTGCCACGCGTTGGTGTGAATTCACGACGTGGCCCAAGCCCGCAGAGCAAGGACACTTCGCGACACGTGGCGTTTACGCTTCCCAACAGGGGCTGCAGGCAGGAGGGGAGGGCCTGCACCCCCACTGGGACTGCCCTGGGTCACAAATAAGGGGTGCTTTTTTGAGGTTGTATAAGAGAGAAAAAGAGAGAGAGAGAGAGAGATTGAACGCTAAGCAATTGGGGAGAATAGACTTTCAGTATCTCAAGACGTCTTGGGAGACTGTGGACTCTCTCAGGGCTCAAATGCATTTTGCCCATTCTCCAAAAGGAAACAAGTTTCAGAAAAGTTTGTGGCTAGAAATGAAAGCATCTCTCCTCCTAAAAAAAAAAAAAAAAAAAAAGAGGGAAAAGGGGGGTCAGGCAGAAAAGAAAAAGAGGAAAGCTTTCTGGAAGAAAAGGGAGGCTCCAAGGCCTGATTTCACCAAACTCTGCGTGTGTTCATGTTCTCCCCAAGTGCGCCCCGGAGGCCCCCAAATCCCACCCGGAGCGCCCGGGGCTGCTGGGAGACCTGGGGTGGACTCACTCGGGGTGCTCAGGTCGTGGACGTCTGACCTTCCCCTGTCTCCCCCCATGCACCCCACCGTCCCATTTCTGTTCCAACTAGGAAGAGGCCCAGAAACGAAATAAAACGAAACAAAAATGTTAGGAGACCTTGTTCTCAGGACGAAGGACGGGCCCCAGGCCAGGGAGGCAGCCGCAGGCTCCTTTCTGACACACGCGCTGGCTCTTGGGGCTCGGAGGGACCCTCGGTGTCTGCCTCACCCACCCACCTGCCCAGGGCGCTGGCTCTACGCGCCCCAGCCGGGCAGTTGGGAGGGGGAGGGGAGTCTCTCCCGAACCGGGATAGCTCCCTCTGCGGTCCGCCGCCTGCGCGGGCTGGGGGCACCCCAGGAGACCGGCACCGCCCCAGGGGGTTACCCTAGCCTTGGCTGACCACAGGCTGCTTGCACTGAAACTGACTTCTCTTATTACATCCGCTCAGGTACACCGTCCCCGAATTCCAACGACCACCACCCAGGCGGAGGCCGCTCAGAGCGCCAGACCGGACACGGGAAGTCCTGGACGCCCCCAGCTCAACCTCATCCTCGCTGGCGTCCCTAGGCCCGGCCCGGCGCCCTCCGCAGACGCGTCTCGGGACTCGGCAGGGTTAGAAAACTGTGGACACGTGGGTCAGAAGCCGCAGGAAACGACTAGAACCACCATCAGCCTCCACCGCGCGTGACCTGCTGGCTCGAGCGGTTGGTGGCGGTGGGTTTTTCTCCCTTCCCTTCTTCCCCAACTGCAGAAACGAAATGAACTCGAAGACTTATTTCGCTGTCGTATCCGTTCTGCGACCTTGGTCTGGAAGGCATGGTCGTTAAACTTGGACGTCCAGGCGTCTGCGTGCGCTTTGCATCCCCAAGAAACCTGCTAAGTCAGAGCCTGCGGCCAGAGCTGACCCTCGGATCCAACCGGCCTCCAGCTTCTGGGGCGTGTCTGGTGGAGAACAGACCCCAGGGACAGGCTTGTGAGCCACGAGGAAATGGACGTTGGCCTTTGTCGATTTTACAAAATAACCTTTTTTTTTTTATTCCCGTATGTGCATTAGGTAAACTTCACTGAATAGTTGTTGACACGGATACATCTTACACTCTCTCTTTTTTAAAATATCAAGGGGGAAAAAAAACAAAACGCAAAGCATATCCAAACATTTAACATTTGATTTCTCTAAATTCCTGAAAAGTGCAGCTTTTGATTTTTCAGTTTCGACCCACTTAAACGAAGCTCCACTGCTCCTGATTCAAATGTATTTACTGTAAATCAAATTTCACGCCCACAGCTCTTAATTGCAGAGAGGTATTTGCAAGGAGGAGTGAGCAGGGGCTGTCTGGGGCCTCTGCCCCTCCTGAGGGGGCTGTCTCGGCCCCTGTCTCCCTGGACCCCACCCCACCCCACCAGCCAGCTCACCCCCCACCCAACCCCACTTGGTTTTCAGAAAAGGTAGGGAGTATATTTTAAGGAATGCCCCTTCCTTCCGTCTGGCCCACTTCCTTGGAACTTAATTCCAAAGACAATTTCTATTAATAATAAGAATGGAGGGGGAGGGTTATTATTCGTGGGGTTTTTTTTGCTGAAGAGCCAGCCTTTTTAACAACCACCCACCCCCTCCCCGCACATTAAATATGTATAGGTATCGATCAGAGGTTCAGGATTTTACACATGTCTTAACACATTTCCTCGACCCTGCGCTCCTCTCGCGCTACCTCTGATAGTTAGAAACCTGCGCGCTCGCTTCCATCCGCCTCGCCTGCTGTTTATCGATTTATGCAAACGCGCACAGTTTCCAACGCGGGGCTAATAGATTTTCATTAAACTGGGCTTTGTTAATCTAGCTCGTGAATGGGCAAGATTGAACGCGTCCACAAGGGCAACATCTATAATATTAATAAAGAGCTCGCTGGGGGGAAAGGATTTGCTTTTCCTCCTCTCCCGAAGCTGGGCGGCCTCTGTGTGCGCCCCGGGCCTGCCCTGGGAAGGCAGGTTTGCTTTTGTTTTTGTTTGCGTTAACTCTCACTTTCGCTACAATTCCCAGCGTTTCTGTGTGTGTGTGTGTGTGTGTGTGTCGGGGAGGAGAAGGGGGTGTCTCCAAACTAGCCCACAATGCAAAAATGCGCATTTAACAATGCAGGAGGGAATGCTATTTGCTTTCTGTGAAATTTTTCTCCGTCCTCTCCCCCCCCACAACTCCCTATATACTTTGCAACATATGGTTGACATTAAAACTCCTTCCTTTCAGATGTAATCGCAGGACCTTTACTTTACGTTTTATTGAAGAAAAACATTATTTTTTCAGGGAGCAAAGCAGTTTGTCACGAAGGACAAGCCGAAACCGGGCCGTTTTCTGGAGATCACCGCTAAACAAACAATAGGGCGACTCTCTCTCTCTCTCTCTCTCTCTCAATGAATAAATTAAGCGCTCGCAGGGACCGCGGTCTCCGCGGTAATTAATGTTCCCAGGAATAAATCTTAGGCGGAGTGTATTTTGATTTTCCTTTCCAGTTCTGGCACGGGGTCCTCCAAGCGAGCGCTCCCTGCTTTTTCTTCCTCCGGGCGCCCCCCCCCCCACCCAGCCAAGTCTGGGTTCGCCTCCCCGTTACGCACGGGCCTCGCTGCGGCCCTCGGACACGCCACAATCCAAAACAGGCTCAAAACGTTGTTCCTTTTCTCTGTGGTTTTAAAACGCAGGTGAAAGGAACGAATACATAACGCCCACGGTCGGCCGGAGAGAGTTTTCTTCGGAAGAACGCACGTCCCCCGGGTTTGGAAGCTTACGCAGAAAGCGAATCCCACCCGAGTGGCGGTGGCGGGACAGCGGGGGCGCGCATGGGGCGCTGTCTCCGCGGGGGCCGGGCCTCATCTTCCTTCACGGCTCCAGCTCGGCCCAGCGTCCCCGGGTGACCCAGGCCCGAGACATGACAACATTACGCATCCGTGGCGTTGTGAGCGCCGGTGCACACAGGGCCTTGGGCGGCTCCCGGACCGCGTCCACCTGCCCAAAGTTTGCCAGGGGTCGCTTTGACAAACTTACAATCGCCCCCCAACTAGGAGGAAAGCGAACGGTTTCCACATTTCTGGTGGAACCAGGGCGCTAGGCAAGTGTCTCCGCCATTCGCCCCGCGACTTCCAGAAGTGATGTCTTTAGAAAAATATTCCGGGAAAGGAACTTCCATCCCGTAGGAGGCAGGCATTAATTAATTGGCCAATTTCTGCAAGAGAGATGGCCACCCCCTCCCCATCCTCCGCCTGCCTGCGGGGGCTGCCCCAGAATCAACCCCCCTATTCCCCCCACCCTGGAGAAACAGTTCAAACGCACATTAGGGAGAGACAGCTGGGGGGCCCGCGGGTGGGCGTCGGGGCGCGGGGGGGCCCCCCAGACTGCTTTGGGGCTCACTGCGCGTCCTGGAATCCCCCCAGACCCCTGAGGGGCCCAGGACACGGCCTCCTGAGGGTCTCCCGTCCTGCCCCAACGGGTGGGGCTTTTCACTCGTCAGGGCGTGGAGGGGTGGGGTGGGGTCGCCCCTCTCCGGTGGGGGAGGGGGGCCCATTCCTCCCTCCGCACTAATGAGACTCCCGCGCTGACAGCCCAGGGCTGCCTGGGGGGGCCGGCGAGGTCGCCCCTTGCCCTGCGCGCACTGAGGGAAGCGGGGAGGCGGTGTGGACAGAGAACCGGGTGCGGCAGGGGGCAGAGATTTGGGGAGAGAGGGGCTTGGAGGCCCGCGCGCGCAGCCCGGCTAATTGGGAAGCCGAGGCGCCGGCTGGGCCGCAGCGCGGGGGAGGGGCCCCGGGGCGAGGGGGGAGGGGCGCGGCCCGGCTGCCTCTGCAGCGGCGGCTCAGCCTCCTGGCCTGAGGCGAGGCTTGGGGGCTAGAGAGCCGAGCTCGACCCGGCTGGGCTGGACACGCGCCCGGAGCCCACCTCGGCGCTCGGCACCGCCCCGCGCGCCTCCCCCCAGCACCGGCCGTGCACCGGGCAGGGCGCGCGGAAGGGAGCGCGAGCCCAGCGACCCCGTGACCCCCGGCGCCGAGGTTGGGGACGAGGGGGAGGGGTGGGAGGGAAATAGCTTCTGTCCTGGATCCAGACCAGCGCAGAGAGACCCCTGGGCAGTAGAAGGCGCCCGGCCCGCAGGACTGGGCAGGGGGCCGGCTCCGTCCCACCCGGCTAGGGGGTCGTGGTGTGGACGGTGCGGGGTTCCGAGTGGAGCAGCTACACCCGCGACTCGCCCTGGGAGCCTGGCGCTCGGCACCCTGAGAAACACTTCATTCATTCATTCATTCATTCATTCCCCTCCGCGTGCGTCCCTGCTGAGACCGGCTCTGGGACCCCTGAGCCCTCGCTGTGGTGTGGGGAGGTAGGACCGGTTCCCACCGCTGCTTGCGAGACAGGCTGGAGGGAACAGGCCTCCCCTCCCCAAATTCTGAAACGCCACTCTCCCCAAATCCAGGCGGGTCTGGGGTTTGCACCAGAGAGCCAGCTTCCAGGGTTGGAGGTGCAGGGCAGAGCGGGGTGACTTTTGGGGGGCATGTTTGGAGGTAACTGGGGCTTGGTGGCTTCAGGACAGAGCCAGGCTGAGGTGTCTTGTGTGGCCAGGTGAATCCCGCACTGTGGGCTCTGACTAGGAGAGGTCCTTCTGAACACGGGTCAAGGTGTCTTCAGCAGCCCATGGTCATGGTGTGGATGGAGAAGCGGTGATTCTGACCCTACAGTTTTCATTCTGCTCATCTGCTGTTATGGGTGGACCAGATCCCTTCCTCTCCATCTGGGCTCCCCCGATGGTTTAGAATGAGCCACTCCCCCCAGGGTGCTGGGGAGACCCACTTGGGAAGAAGAGGAGAGACATCTCATCCGACCACCACCCCCAGGCTGGCCTCTGGACCCGGCTTTCCGTGTATCCAACTTTTTATGCATTCTTCGAGTTCTCATCGACTCAACGTCAGGAACAATTCTTTGAGTTGTCACGTCACTTGGCGCCTTGGGAGACAGAACAACACGGCCACCATGCCCGCAAACATGTCCTCACCCTCCTGCTCCCTGGACCCTAAACTTCCTTGGCAAAGGGATTTTTGCAGACAAGATTGAAGCTTCTGACCTGAAACTAGGGACAGCATCGGGGTGGCCCTAGTCTCATCCCGTAATCCCTACATGGCAGAGATTTCTGTGACTGGAGTCAGAGAGTGGAGGGAAAGAAAGTATCGGAGACTCCACGCACGGGAGGGACCTACTCACCGAGACTGGGGGGACCCTGGACAAGGGATGTGGGGGTCTCTAAGAGCAAAGCCGGCCCTGCCCAACAGCTGGCGAGGAAATGGGAGCGTGAATCCTACCACCCCAGGAACTGAATTTGGGCAACAACCTGAATGAACTTCCTAAGGGGGCCCAGCAAGAGCCTAGTGAGATGACACCTTGACTTTGGCCACAGGATGCCCTGAGCCGAGAACACGGCTGAGCCCCACTGCACCCAGACTTCCTGCTACCGTGTTTCCCTGAAAATAAGACCTACCCATAAAATAAGTCCTGGCAGGATTTCTAAGCATTTGCGCAATAGAAGCCCCACCCCAAAAATAAGCCCTAGTGACGGGCGTGGCTACGCAGCGCGTCTGCACAACCCATGCGTGTCGTCGCGGGGCGGTCAAGAAGACGAGCAGCCCTTCTCATCTGCCCCGTGAGAGCTCTGTGGCTCGACAGGAGAGATCGGGGCCGATGGTTCTAAAGGAAACAGAGTCGCAAGACATTCAGGGTGGAGTTCGGGATTTGGAGAGTTATGATGATGATCCAGAAGAAGACGACTTCACTCTGTTTGAATCACTGTAGATGGTTGTACCATACTTAAAAAAAAGAACACATCCCCCGAAAATAAGCCCTAGTGACGTGCGTGGCTACGCAGCGTATCTGCATAACCCATGCATTTCGTCAGGAAGCGGTCAAGAAGACGAGCAGCCCTTCTCCTCTGCCCCATGGTGACAGCTACTCTCCCAGAGGTGACAGAAAGGTGCGGGCAGCCCCACCAACAAGGTCGGCTCCCCCTGTTGGGTCCCGGCCATCCTGTGCGTGCTGCAAGCTGAGGCTTTGGGGGGAAAATAATGCATCCCCTGAAAATAAGCCCTAGGGTGTCTTCTTGAGGAAAAACAAATATAAGGCCCTGTCTTCTTTTCGGGGAAACACAGTAATGCTTTGCATTTCTGGAAAATATTCCTTTACTCCCCCCTGTGCCCCCCACCATGGGGATCAATTCACCGATCCCCTTTCAGTCCTCACCTAACCTGTGGTGCTGTCGCTGCCACTGCCCCATGGCCTCTCCTGGTTTCCCATGATTCCTGGCTTTCCTCTCTGGCAATATATTTTGGGCTTTCTTTTTTTTTTTTTTTTTTTCAACTTTTTTACTTACCTGTATTTGTTACAAGTTTTAAGTGGATTGTGACTCGGGCACTACATTTCTATTCACAAGACTCACTTTTCAAGACAGTTTTACAACACATATGGGTAGGGCTTATAATTATGCTCCTCTAAACAATACTTTTTCTTTGGAAAACAAGTCCTGTGTAGAGTTTCAAGTTGCTTTACTTTAAACATACTTATTTCTAGAGGACTAGTAGTACATGCAGGTTTTTTTTGTAAAGACGGGGGTCTCACTCTTGCTCAGGCTGGTCTCGAACTCCTGAGCCCAAGCGAGCCTCCGGCCTCAGCCTCCCAGAGTGCTAGGATTACAGGTATGACCCACCAAGCTGCAGCCTTGGGCTTTCTTTTGTGAATGACACCTAGCAAGACTTTCTTCTTTTACTGTCTTTCAAAGCTAGCTACTGGCTGTTCAAGGTGTCCTGGAACCTGCAGGAAGCTGTCCCTGGGCCATACTGTCTACTCCCATGATTGCCTCTGGGAGCTCAGGAGTCTCTCACCACTTCTCAAAGAAGCTCTCCAGACTCCCCACACTTCAGCTGCCTACTAAACATTTACTCTTGGATGTCCCACAAAGCACCTCAAACTCAGTTTTTCTGAAATATTAAGTTCCTATCCATGTTTTCCTCTGTGCTTCACATCTCAGAGGATGGCTCCACCCAGTTACCCCAGCCAGAAACCTGGAGGCAACTGATTTGTTCATTTAAGATCTCTCACCTTCTGGGCCCTGCTGGCCCCTCCACACGCATCTTTAACCATCTGAACCTCTCTCTGCTCAGCCACACTGAATTACAGCTGCCACTCCCTGCCCTGCCAGTCTCCAGCGCCCTCCTTCCCTCCCGCCTGGCTAAGTCTTGTCATTCTTCAGGTCTCGGCTTGGATACTGTGACAGGCGGCCTCTAAGATGGCCCCCAGTGACCTCGTGATACAGAGTCCCGGTATTCATGCCCCTGCGTAATCCCTTTCCCTTGAGTGGGCTGGATTTACTGACTCAATTCTGAATAATAGAACATTGCAGAAGTGATGAGATGTCTCTTCTGAGATTAGGTTATATAAAGACTGTCGCCTCTTTCTAGGGGCTCTTTCTCGCTCGCTTGCTCTGCAGAAAGTCAGGCACCAGGTTGTGAACTACCCTGTGGGCAGGGCCCCGAAAGAAGGAACAGAGGGAGGCCTCTAGACACAGCCTTCGAGAAGCTGAGTCCCTTCCAGCAACCACGTGAGGGAGTCTGGAATCGAGCCCTCCACTCTTGACCCTTCAGATGAGATGGCAGCTCCAGCTGCAACCTCAGGAAAGACCTTCAGCCAGGAAGCACCCAGCTACGTCACACCCTTATTCCTGACCCCTCAAAATTGTGAGATAATAAACATTTGTTGTTTTAGGCTGCTGCGCTTGCAGGGGTCCTCAAACTACGGCCTGCGGGCCACATGCGGCCCACATGCGGCCCACTGAGGACAATTATCTGTCCCGCCGGGTGTTTTTGCCTGTTTTGTTTTTTTACTTCAAAATAAGATATGTGCAGTGTGCATAGGAATTTGTTCATAGTTTTTTTTTAAAACTATAGTCCGGACCTCCAATGGTCTGAGGGACAGTGAACTGTTTAAAAAGTTTGAGGACCCCTGCGGGTAATTCATTACCCAGTGATAGATAACAAACACCACCCCTGGATCCCTGCCTGCCTCCCCGCCAAATTCAGCGCCCTTCGGAGTTCTAGAACCAATGGTGTTTCCATCTGTCATCCAGCCTTCAGCCCTTGGTGTCACTATGAGGGATTTGTCCACATCTCTGCCCTCAAATGGCAGGCTCAGTAGGGAAAAGAAGGAAGGAAGGGGAGGAAGTCGCCACTTTCTTTCTCAGGACTCTGAATCCCTGTTCCGCTCCTGGCTGCCGTGGGTTGCCCCAAAGCACAGCTGCAAGTCCAAGACTCAGCCCAGCTAGAGCCAAATCTCTACTGCTGCCACCTCCCTCCCTGCCCCTCCCTCTACCTCTCCTGTGTCCACAGCCCACACACACACCCTGCAGCACGCAGCAACCATGTGTGTGCGTACACACACACACACACACACACACACACACACACACACACACACGCACGCACACGCGCACGCGCAGACGTGCACCCGGAAAGACACCAGGCCCACGGCCTCCCTTTGCTCCTGGAGGAGGCTGGGTGGAGTCCTCGCTCCTTTCACACATACCCTCGGGCCACACTTTTGTGGCTTTTCTGAATGAAAGATGCGGATGGTGGTGGAGGGACAGAGTCTCTGCCTTTGAACTGCCCAGTTCCTCCATCTTTATTTCCAGCCAACCACAGAGCTCCTGCAAAAACAAAACAAACAAACCAAAAGCCTAAAAACCAAGCCTTTCATTTTCTGGAGACCCAGCCCACGGGCCACGCACTATCTCTGCGCAAACCTCCGAGGTCTGAAGAAGGTGCCACCTCTGGGTTCCCGGAAGGACCTTGGTCACCTTCCTCTGGCAGGTCACAGCTGTCCTGTGGGCTCTGGTTCACTCTCCTGTGTGTCCTCCTGGTGGCCCTTCTGTCACCCCGTTCTTGCCGTACTCCACAATGGTGGCCCTGGGGCCTCACCACCACGGAGGCAACTTTCCCAGTGTCCCCCACCAACAAGTCGGTTGTGCCTGAGCAGGGGGAGTGAACGGTTGAGAGACACACCTCTGCCTACTGAGGGAAAAGGAAGCTAAACAACATTGCACCCTGCCGTGTGTGCGTCTGCCCTCTCCACCTACTCCGCGCTCTCAGCAGTTTTCCTCTTGGCTCTGCCTCCTGCAATTGCTTTCTGCTCAGCTGCCCACTGTTGCTAAGCAGGCTGCACGTGCCCTTCAGCTGTGCCGCAGACTCGCAGTAGTGGCCGGTGGGGAGGACCCGGCTCTAAGGCTGGGAGAGCTGTTTTAATCTGAGCCCTGCCGTTTCTGACACTTGGCCCTGGTTTAGTGACCTGATCATCCTGAGCCCCATCCTCCGGGGCTGCTGATAAGCTGTTTCCCAGAATAGTTCTGAGATGAAATCAAACCACAGATATTATTAATACAACACGTGGCATGTAGTAAGTGTTCACTAAATGCTTCCTTCCGTGTGTTTTAAAAAGACTTTAACAATCCTCCTAAGTTTTCATTGGAAATTACATACATAAAGCAAAAGACGATTTTTGATGTCTAGCTGACAAAGTGCCACATTCGGTTTTTTGTTTCTTTGGGGGGTGGAGAAGGAGGAGGTTGGGGGTGATAGGAGGAGACTACTGTTTTATTGGTTTTTAATCTGACTCTTTTACCCCTGTTGTTCCGAGTTAATGCTGTGGAAACCAGCTACTCAAATGCCAGAGGAATGGATGTGCCTGAACCTGCCGCTGACTCCCAGGTGGTAGGGTGTTTTTCATGTTTGTATTAAGGTCTCTGTGTCTCTGCTCTGGCCCTGCCGCAGATGAAAGGGAAGTGCCCAGGTCGCTGGGAGCGCGCTTGCGTGTGCTGGCTAGCATGAGCTGCACACATTCTGCTATTACCAGCAGATGGATGGGTTTGTAGGACCCGCAGATCTCATTTCATTTCCAGATCAACAAACACTTGTCTTCATACATTAAGTGCACCCAAGTTTCTTTTCATTGCCCCGAGTGGACGCAGTAGGCAGAATATCAGATCGTGGATTTCAATGGTCTTTTCAAATCAGTCACGTTTATGGTCAAAGGCGTCCTCAAACTACGGCCTGCGGGCCACATGCGGCCCGCCGAGGACATTTATCAGGCCCGCCGGGTGTTTTTGCCTGTTTTGTTTTTTTACTTCAAAATAAAATATGTGCAGTGTGCATAGGAATTTGTTCATAGTTTTTTTTAAAAAACTATAGTCTGGCCCTCCAACGGTCTGAGGGACAGTGAACTGGCCCCCCGTTTAAAAAGTTTGAGGACCCCTGGGACTCTAGTGTGTGTTGTGCCTGACTCAAAGCATAATCAGAAGAGAAGCCAAGCACATTATGTTGAGAGTTTTAGGAATTTAAATCAACTATAGATGTTTCTATGGCCACAGAAAATCCATTATTACAATTTTTCAACTTTTTCTCAACAATGTGAAAAATTACCCTAGTTCTGTAAACCAAAGTTTAATCAAGAGCAGGTCAAACTTTGAGTTCTGAAGTCTCCCCATTCTAACTGCTCGATAACATAAACAGGAAGAAAAGTATAAAAGGCTATTTTGACAGTGGGAAAGGTGATTTGACATTGTATATAACTAAAGTCAACACTTCAAATAATACTCCAAAGGGGCTTCAACTTTCAGCCAGTCTCTGGCAACAATGCCTGAACTTGCCCTCCGCCACAGCCATTTGGAGTTGTTTGCCATTTTAAATGATAAATACTAGTCATCACTTATAATTGGGATGGCACTTAAAGGAAGGAAAATAGAGTTGTCAGAGAAGGAGGCTGGTTGGCTTTGAATGGCTGCCCGACCAGGATTGCATTAGTTTATTTGGGTCATAAGGCCCAAGTTCTCAGCTTTGGAGAGCCCCAAGCCCCCTATTTTGCTAAGGCAGCTGAAGTGACCACCCAGACTCACAGTGGGAGCTAAAAGTAACCAAACTCCTAAGAGACTGATGTGCAAGCCAGCTGCCAGTTTGTAGTTTTACGGTAAAAAATATAATGCCAAGAGGACCAGATGGTCAGCACAGTCTCCCGTATGGGAATAGGTGTGAGACTGTGGGAAGGCAGAAGTTAAAGTAGGATGATGGAAGTCAGACACCAGCAATTCTAAGTCCAGGATCTTAGAAGTTGAGAAGACCTTTATCATTGGGATAGTGAAAATTCAGGTTGCAAAACAGCATGTACACTATCACCCCAGCTTTACTTAGAGGTAATAATGAGCCTGGAAAAACGTGTATAATAATGAGAACAATAGTTATAATCTCTGGGTAATGGCGTTAAGAACAATTTTTCGTTTATCCCTACTTTAAAAATAATTTCCACAAAATAATAATGAGCTCCAGTTGAGTAAGAAAATAAAGGACAAGTTAAATGTCCAACATTAGAGACTTTGTTAAATAAATCATGAAAGTCTACATGGAATGCTATGCTGTCATTAAAAATCATGTTGTAGAAGAGTTTTTAATGCTTGGGGAAGCAGCCGTTAGTATTTATTAGGTATTTACTATGTGTTAGCCACTATTCTGAGTTCTTTATGTCTTAGTTCATTTAATTCTTATACTAAGCCTACAAGGTAGATGAGAACACTGAGGTTGGGAAATGCTAAGAAACTTGCCCAAGGTCACATGGCTGATCCCAAGGTCAGTTTCCTTTTGTGTAAAATGAGTTCCCTTCCTGACGTTAGCTCATCAGGTTGAGATGAGAATTAAAGGAGATAATGAACGTGAAGAAAATAATCCAGTGTCCAGAGCCAAGGTCAGCAAATTTCAGCCCATGGGCCAAATCCAACCCCGCCACCTGTTTTTGTACAGCCCATGAGCTAAGAATGGTTTTTACATTTATAAATAGTTGGGAAAAAGAATAATATTTTGTGATACATAAACATGATATGAAATTCAAATCTGTGTTCATAAATAAAGTTTTATTGGAACACTGCCATGCTCATGCATTTATGTATTGTCTGTGGGTGCTTTTCTGCCACAATGTCTGGGATGAGTTGCAATAGTGAGTAAAAATATTTACTGCAAGGCTTAAAATATTTACTACCTGACCCTTTACAGGAAAACTTTGACAAAAGCCCCAATTGAGGCTGAACACTGTTTATAGTAGTGATATGAAGAAGGCCTTTTATTAATCAGTTAAAATAGCCAACACTAACTTTGCCCACACTCCGAAACCTTCCTTAGGTGCCCAGTTGCCCTCCTTAAACCTGTTCCCCGTTCACAATTGTGTCTTATCTCAGAAGAAAGCAGGTAGGAAGTTTATATTTTCAAGTGCGCACTATGTCTCACGTGTTCATGTTTACAGATATATTTTATTAATATTTACCTTCCACGACAGTCCTAGGAGAGTGGTATTACCACCCTAGTTTTATAGATGAGGAAACTGAGGCTCCTAAAGTTTAATTAATTTGTTGAAGAAGTATGCAGCATAGGAAGCGGCAGTAATAACAGCTTTCTGGAGTGTGTTCAGGAGGCATTCTCTCCACACACGCTGCCCCTCTGCTCCTCTCTTGCTGTTTCACGTGCTTTGTTTATTCTATATGACCCTTGGTCACGTCCTGTTTGGGCTGGGTACCCCGATTCCATAAGAAATCAAACATCAGTCTTACATCTACCAACACGAGTAACTAATTTTCTCTGGTCGACTACAATGTCCTAATGGGCGAATGCTAACCTCAGTTACCCATTTGACTCCTTAGTAACATTTTAATCCCGGTATACTTTAACCCTAATTCTTCTGGAGCCTACACTGCCGGCTTCATTGTGTATTTCAAAGGAGGGACTCTACTGCCGGACACTCAGAGGGGAAAAAGAGCCCAGTGGCAGGTTGCAGAGAATTTCTATTTGGACGACTGTGACTCCATTAAACTCACACTCTGTAGACTCTCACCTTTCCGAAGGGCACGCTTGTAATCCTCTATGTGTTCATTTTCACAAAGCGAAAAGTGTTTTTTTTCCTTTGTACTTTTGCAATCGGGTGCCTCATGCCGGCTGGTAATGACAACTCAGAGCAAAGTGACCAGAGGGTGATGGTCATTTCAATGACGGCAGCATTTCTTTATGCCGAGCTCAGTAACAAACCTTGGTGCTATTTTCTTCTCCTTTCAGGCAAAAACTTTTTTGACTGTTACTTCAATTCCGTCTTTTCCCTTCTTGGTACATTTAGTGTCTCCTGCACGAGCCCATCCCCCCGTGGCCACTGGGAACCCAGGCAGGCCAAGAGGAGGAGAGCTTGGGGTCCACTGGCTAGCCCCGGCTTTGAAGCAACATTGTCTGATAACTGTGCTCGCAGGAAGTATGCAAAATGCCTCCCTGCGCCCAGAGATTTTACAGGGCTTTAAAGACCCAAAGTAGTCTTGCACAGTTGTTGCTTTCCTGGAATAGCAAGTTTTAAATAGCAAATTATTGTAAAGAAACTCATTAGGAAAGGCATATTTTACCTCCTTTTCTGTCGTCGTTATGATAGAGGATTCAATCACGTTTAATTTATTCAGCCAGGTGCCCGTGGAAGCTGCTTCGTTTGTTTGGCTTTGTTTTCACAAAATCCCTGGTCACTTGTGTTCTGAGCGTCAGTGAGCTAATCCTGCCCCTCTGTCAGATCCATGGGAGACAAAGGCCACTAACGCAGAGTCCCCACAATGAGAACCGGCAGAGAATCTATTAATGTGTCAGTTGCCTGTGAATTATGGCCAAGATATTTGCCCAACATATGGCACAAGGTTATCACGTTGTAAAAGCAACTCATTTGAAGCAAAGCATCCACGCACACAAACAGACACTCATAACTACTTAGTGGTACAGAAAAAATTATGCCCAAGGACAAGTATTCTTGGGAATTTGAAGCAATCACTAAATAACAGTGAATCTGTTGGGAGTATTTTACTTTCTGTAAGATAAAAATAAATTAAAGATAAAATAGAAAATCAGAGCAGCCCTTAGGGATAAAACAGGAAAACAGTCGCATTTAGTTCTAATCCTCAGTTAGGACCGAGGGGCAGGGTCCGAGGGCAGGAAAGAGTGTTACGACCCGAATCCATTTGATCCGTGGATAGGAACAAGGTGATGTCGTGGAGACAGGTGTCATCTGGCCTTCTGCTAGACATCCCCAGAAAGGCCCAGAAAGGTTGGCCCTCACCTTTGCAGGTTCATAATCTTAAATTAATTAGCAGCAAAGTTAACAGAACTTGGACACTGTCTCATTCACAAAGCTCAAAGATCAGAATGTCTAAAGTAGAATGCCAAATTATTCATTTCCACTGAGGAACATAAGTGCCCAATTTACCAGGTATGGAGTCAGCGTCATCAAAGAATTCTCTCCCTGTTAGTGAGGGAGTAGCACCATGCCACAGCGACATGTCCCTGCGTTGGCCAAAGCTAACGGTCTGTGCCTCTGGGGGCCGTGGTGGCTGGGAATAGGGAGGCGAGAAATGAGCGTGGCAGAGCACACACGAGGGTGGTGGCATCAGCTTCTCCTTCCAGGCTCATGAACTCGATTTTGAAGCCGACAGAGAATGAGGGATAGTCAGAAACTGGGGGAAGCTTTCATGAGAAACCGTATGTGATTCTGAGCCCAGGAGACAAACGGCCCTTCAGACTTCAGAAAGGGGTGGAGTATTAGTTTTCTAGGGCTGCTGGGACAAAGTGCCACTAACTGGGTAGCTTAAAATAACAGAAGTCTGTTTATTCTCTCACAATTCTGGAGGCTGGAAATCAAAGTTATCAGCAGGGCTGGTTCCTTCTGAGGGCACTGACTCCTGGTGACAGTCGACAGTCCGGTGTCCCTTGGCCTGGAGATGCATCGCTCCAATCGCTGCCTCCATCTTCACATGGCGTCCCCTGTGTGTCTTTCTGTGTCTTCTCGCCTCTTAAAAGGACATCAGTCATATTACATTAAAGGCTCACACTACTCAGTGTAACCTCATCTTAACTAATTACATCTGCAATGACCTTATTTGGAAATAAGGTCATTTCCAATAAGGTCAATACTGGTACCTCACATTCTGAGGTACCAGTGGTTAGGACATATCTTTTTTGCCCACAAAGGCAGCCTCATCATTTCTGCAAACACTATGTACAGTGGACATGTACTAATGTTGCTTCAGACTCTTTTTTCTCTTCTGGTGGTGCACCTCCTTCCTCCCTTCCTATGGGAGACACTTCCTCGCCCTTCCCAACCTTCCAGTCCACACCCATGGCCACACAGGACTGAGATGGAACCCAAGCCAGGCATGTAACTGGGCAAGGAATGACCTGCCCTCAGATTTTTCTCAGTAGAGCTGGCGGAGGAAAGCTTTTTTCTGTCTGGGATGCGGGACTTGCACGTGAAACCCTGGACCTGCTGCAGCCATGTCCCCGAATACATGAAGAGAAGTTGTCTGAAGTAAGAGAAGACGAAGCCAACAGGAAGACAGAAGCTGAGAGGCAGAGAGCAAAAGCCAGACAGCCTGGAGGTTCCTGCTCCCAGCTTTCCTCAAGGCTGGGCGCTGGCTCTTCCAGGGTTAGGAGAACTAATCAGGCCTCCTTTGTGCTCGAAGGAGTTTGAGTTAGGTTCTTGGAAGGGAAAGAGTCCTAGGACACACGTGTAGCATGGTTAAGACAAAGGAGACACAGCAGTAAGTGGGTCCAGGAGGGCTTTGCCATTTGGGAAGGGCCGCGGGGAGCCCCAGGGAAGGAAAACATCCTTCCAGAGGAGCAGAGGGGCTGCGTGGAGAAGTGGACCCTGAGAAATACTTGGGGTGTGGCTCTGTAGGGAGGCACCAACACAGGAATTTCGGTGTTAAAGCTCAGCTGGCCCCAGAGATGCCCCTGTGGCACCTGAGGCTATTTGAATTAAAATGAGAAGGCAAATCATCAAAAGACCGTTTGTTTGGTGAGCCTATGATCCTGGCAAAGGTGAGCTGCACACGCTGACTTAAATATTCACTGGCATCAGGCTCTGAGGTCTAGTTTCACAGTAGAATATCACCATCAGGAGGACACGAATTTATTCATCATTCAACAAGTATTTATTAAGGGCCTACTGTGTGGCAGGCACTTTGGTGGGCATGGGTGGGTGTGTTGTGGTACACAAAAGACATGTGATTTCTGCTCCCATGGAGCTTTCAGTCTATGGGGAAAAAATATACTGAGCAAATAAATATACAGACATAAATGTGTAATTACAAATTGTAGTAAATATTATGAAGGAAAAGTTATGAGAAGGAATGGTAAGGGGGGAACCCAGTTTAGATTGGAAGGTTAAAAAAGGCCTCTCTGAGGAAAAACATGGAGACTTGAAAGTGAGTCGAAGTCAGCCAGGCAACTGGTGTGTGGGAGAGGAGAATAGTAAGGAATCCAAGAAGAGGGAAGATTCCATGCAAAGGCCCTGTGGTCAGAAAGAGCTGGGGTCTAAATGAAAGAGAAGTATGGCTGGAGTATGGTTAGGAAAAGAAGAAAATGGCTTGAAAAGAGCCTAGAGAGATGGGCAAAGGCCCTATGTAAGGATCTAGACTCTATGCTAAGTGCAATGGAAAGCCACTTAAGAATTTTAATTAATGCTCAAATTACCTTTAAAAAAAAAAAGAGAGAATTTGAGGCCCAGGCGGGTGGATCATTTGAGCTCAGGAGTTTGAAATCACCCTGAGCAAGAGCGAGAACTGTCTCTACTAAAAAAAAAGAAAATAGAAAGAAATTAGCTGGACAACTAAAAATATATAGAAAAGAGTAGCCGGGCATGGTGGCGCATGCCTGTAGTCCCAGCTACTCGGGAGGCTGAGGCAGAAGGATTGCTTGAGCCAGGAATTTGAGGTTGCTGTGAGCTAGGCTGATGCCAGGGCACTCTAGCACGGGCAACAGAGTGAGACTCTGTCTCAAAAAAAAATAGAAAAAGAGAATTAGGCAGGACGAGGTGGCTCACACCTATAATGCTAGCAGTTTGGGAGGCCGAGGCAGGAGGATCACTTGAGGCCAGGAGTTTGAGGTTGCAGTGAGCTATGATGACACCACTGCACTCCTGCCCAGGCAACAGAGTGAAACCCTATCTCAAAAAAAACAGTCGAAAACAAAAAAGAGAATTAACTGAAAAAGGACAAGAGAGACCAGGTAGGAGTTTATATATAATAGTTTAGAGGAGAGAAGATGATAGTTTGGACCAAGTGATGGCAGAGAAGTATGGATTTGAGATACATGTCAGAGGTAGAACTGATGACACCAAACATTGTGTGGCTATGGTAGGTGACAGAGAGGAAGATGTCAAGAATGGCTTCCAGGTTATTGGCTTGAGCTTCTGGAAGCTGGTAGTGCCATTAATTGGGCAGAGAAATAATGGAGAAGGATGTTTCATAAGGGCAAGGAAGATCAAAGACTGTTTCAGTTTTGACATGTTATGTTTGGGATGCCTGTGGGACTTCCAAGTGGAGATAGTAAATACTAGTTGGATATATGTGTCTCATAGGATATATGAAAGATCTGGGCTGGTGGTTTGAATCTGTGAATCACTGGGGAAAAAAAATAGGAATAGATGAAGAGAGTATAGAATGAGAAGGAGCCCAGGGACTGAGATCAGAGGAAGGCATTACATGCAGTTGCTGGGTACAATTGCTGACAAGTCCAGTGTGATGGGCATGGAAGAATGCTTATTGGCTTTGGCAAACAGAAGCGATTTTCATGGCCATACCAGGAGTTTCCTCAATGCAGTGGTGGGAGAACCACCATCTCTGAAAGGCACTTGTGAGCGTCCTGTGTTCATCGTTTGGGAATCTTCCACAGATCAACTGTCCCTCCCCATTATTCAGCTCATGTCCTCACAAGTTCAGGTGAAACTGGGAAACAGTCTGGTTCCCATGGACAATCAAGACTGGAATCATGCATTTATTAACTGCAATTAGCCAGGAACAGGCTGATATGATTACTCTTGTTGTCCCAGTACACAGAAACAGTGGTGGTAAAATAAAAGTTTCCCCACAACTTTATTTCTGAGAACAGTGTCTGAAGTTTCAATGAGACCGTGGGCATGAAATCCCCTTGGATATGGTAAAGCCGCGTTGCTGTGTGATGTGTTAGTGCTGGTGTCGGAAAGGAACTGGCAGCTCGTTGTATTATCCCGGAGCTCGGGACCTTGCGAGCCATGACCCCATCTCCTGCTAGGCTGCTGTGCCTACCGACACCCCCCAACTGCAGCCAGCGCTCCGCTTATCGAATGGCCCGTCTCTCTCCCACCACACTAAGGAGATTAGAAAAGGAAGATGGACAATGTCCTTTGGAAATTGTAAGGACAGTTCAGAAGCCCATGTTGATTCTCCCTTGTTTGTACTAAGTAAAAAACGAATTGCTAGGTGTGGGGCTCACGCCTGTAAAATCCTAGCACTCCAGGAGGCCGAGGTGGCAGGAGGATCTCTTGAAGCCAGGAGTTTGAGACCATCCTGAGCAACAGCGAGACCCCAATCTCTACGAAACATAGAAAAATTAGCTGGGCATAGTGGCGCTCAACTGTAGTCCCAGCCACTTGAGAGGCTGAGGCAGGAGGATCGCTGGATTACTCTGTTTAAACTAAGTAGGGAAAATGCTGGTTTATAATGCAACTTAATTAAACCTGCCACTTGTGGATTGAGAAGGACCCGGGTCCAAGCCTATCACTTTCGAGCTGTGAGACCTGGGGTGTGTTACTTCATTTCTCTCAAGCTCATTTTGCTCAGTGATAAAAGAGTATGATGATCATAATACTTAGCTCCCAGGGATGGTGTGAGGTAAAGAGATGAGACAGATTAAAAGAGATCAAGTGGATAAAGTGCTTGGGAATGGAGGCCACTAGCAAACATTAGCTCCTTCCCTCCCTGCTCCTACCTTAGCTGTAGATCTGCAGCTGAAATGTAGCACAGTTGGTCACAGACCGCCCTGAGGAAGGCGTGAGGAAGCAAGTGAGGGCTTTGGGGAGAGGATGAAGAAATGGGCCTCGGAGCTGTGGGTGTATTTGAGGCTTGGCGTCCTAGGGGCTACAGAAATCGGTTTGCACGTTTAGTAAGGTTTAGACTGGAGGCTATAAAGCTTGTGTCACCAGTCATTTCTGACACATTAAAGAAAGTCTGTCATGTGGGCTTCTAAGCTCAAGGTTTCAATTCACCTTGGAAGGGTAAAACGCGTTTTGCAGCTAGACTCATTGGTCCTAGTCTCTTTCCTGAGCACATGTGCTTTTCACTTCTCAGAACCAGTTTATCCAGACTAAAAACCAACGCCTGCTGTTGGCTTGTCTAGAGAAAACAAAGCCATTAATGGTAGTTAACATATTAATTGCAGAAAGCGCTTCTTTAAGTTTCTGTTGGCAACAAGTTACCGGTCTAACAGAGTAAGTGAAGTGCATCCAGACTCAATTTAAAATCTGGCCAGGCGGGGTTTTTAATCTTCATGCTTCAGGTTTTCGTTATTAAAGTTGCCAAAATGCCAAGCTTATAATTTACAAGTCGTACCCGTGTGTCACTTAGAAAGAAACCCAAACCTAAAAATAGAAGTGAAACTCGGGAAAACACCAACCCAGATAAATAAATCTTATGTCAAATGTAGAAAGCTTATAAACCTGTGCTCAAGGTTACACAAATTGCTTAAATTTCAGTTGATTAAAGCAAGTGCATTAACCAGTCAGCGGGTCACTGCCAGGAGGAAGGTGGTAATTCTCTCATGTTTCAGAAAATTTTCTCACATCATTTCTTGCTCTTTTTCTTCTCCTGTAAGTGGTCTTTCCATCTCCTTTAGGGATATAACCATCCTGGAGAGACTGCTTATTCATTTCTTGGGCCACAGACTGCTCTCTCTCTGACAGGCAGGATAATACTTCCATTGGGATTACTTTTACCTAAAGCATCACACCTGTAGGGCCAAGGTTACTGGTGATCCCTCTGAAAGACCTTTGTTACATTGCCACATTGCATCCCTGACCCCAACCAGCAGTTAGAAATGTGTATGCACTTGTCAAAGGTAGGACAAGGCAAGAATGTGAATGGATAATTGCAAAATATTGCCTCTAAGCCTAAAACCTTGCACCTCCTTTTTTCCTTCCCTCCATATCCAGCAAATCACCAAATCCTGCTAATGTGTTCTTAAATTTTTTTTGGTGGGCATGCTTAATTCTTCCTTTCCTTTGTGTGATGGTTATTTTTATATGTCACCTTGGCTAGGCTATAGTACCCCTATTAATCAACACTAATCCAGGTGTTTCTGTGAAGGTATTTTGTAGCTGTGGTTTACTTTAAAGGAGATTATCAAAGATAATGTGGGTGGGTCAGTTGAAAGTGTAGGGGTAGAAGACTTTTTCTCTGTCTTCTTAGATTCAGTGTCTGGGGGCTGCAAATTAAACTCACAAAGGACACATTAAGGGGAGAAAAATTAGCCAGGGGTGGTGGCATATGCTTGTAGTCCCAGCTACTTGGGAGGCTGAGGCAGGAGGATGGCTTGAGCCCAGGAGTTGAAGGCTGCAGTGAGCTGTGATTGCACCACTGTACTCTAGCCCAGGGAACAGAGCAAGACCCTGTCTC
>CAUYPO010054115.1:0-14901 GCA_963574435.1 Cheirogaleus major | reverse complement strand
ACTGTGCTGCTATAAACATTCGAGTGCAGGTGTCTTTTTCATAGAGTGACTTTTGTTCTTTTGGGTATATGCCCAGTAATGGGATTGCTGGATCAAATGGTAGATCCACTTGTATCGCTTTAAGGTATCTCCATATTGCTTCCCACAGAGGCTGAACTAGTTTGCAGTCCCACCAGCAGTGTAGGAGTGTTTCTATTTCTCCGCATCTTCCACTCCTTTAGTATCATTTAACATGGCTATTTAGTTATTTTAAATTTTACATAATTCCTAATACTAACATTGTCTGTGTTTCATCATCTCACTATGGAGAAGGTATCTCCACAGGGTTACATTTCCGTATAGATGTCCAATTTCTCCCTTTCAGAATGATTTATTCAAACTAGGTGAGATCTGAGACTTTGTTATTTTCATTTTGTACATAGGAAAAGAATGGACTCAGAGACACACAGTTATAAGTTACTGTGATTATCATCTACGCTTCTTCCTACTGAAGGATTGAAGGCTTTATAATAGTAAATATATTGAATATATTGAAAATTGGAACCCCATTACTAGGATTCCAACATCCCTTACTACTAGACCTCGATTCTGAGCCTCATAGCTGGCACGATAGGTTATTGTCTGAAGCATTAAGCTACTAGATCTATGTTGGGGACACTTGCTTCACAATCTGATGTGATGGATTAATAATGAAGAAAGAAAATTTGCCCTGTTTTTGCCAGGGAGGCTCTTGAGCATTCCCTATTTTCTCCTCATTCCTGTTTTAATGATTGTAGGGAATATTTTTCCTGCCAGATGTACATGCAGCAGCAAAAAAATGAAGCATCTCTCTCAGCTAATGAGCTGCAAAATATAAAAGTTTGGGGCAGTCTCTATGGAAACTTTTGAAAATGGTGACCTACCAGTGCTGAATGTGTATGAGGTGACAATTCTTCCTAGATGGCAGACTGTCATAGATGGGAAATGGTAGGACTTTATGAAAGCCCCTAAAATTATATCTGCCTCAGTTTCTATCACTATAAAGGCATAATTATCAATTTGCTGTCATATTATCAGGATTAATGAGATAGCCCTGAAAATTACATTAAATTCTTTAGAAATAGACATTATATAAATAGCAAGCACTCTATTAAATGCACAAAATCTTGAGAAAGAGTGGCTAAACTTAATATATAAAATGTGGTCTGAAATTTAAGTAATTGTTCAGAAATCAGGACTTTGGGTCAATTATGGGACATGCAATCTATGTCATTTGAGAAAAATTCTACTGAACATTTGTTCTTCATTTCCAACATTTACTTATTATATGAAGTAGATAATTTAACACTAAATAAAGACACAGTCACATTTCCTCCATGTATCATTGCAGGCTGCTAAAAAAAGAATTATATTAAATTGCTAGTCAGAATCTTTCCCCAAATGATGATAATTGGATCACAAATTCAAAGGACACCATTTGATAATAAAGAAATGGTTAGAAGGACTCAATATATAGGATTTTGTATTTTTTAAGTTTTACATAAGTTGACTCCAAAAAGAAAGAAAACATTAGCCCAAACATATATCTTGATGGCATGCACCAGTAGTCCCAGCTACTTTGGAAGCTAAGGCAGGAGGATTGCTTGAGCCCAGAAGTTTGAGGCTGTATTATGCTATGGTCATGCCTGTGAATAGCCACTGCACTCCAGCCCAGGCAACAAAGAGAGAGACCTTGTTTCTAAAAGAAACAAAAACCCCACAATATATATCTGATATTTAGCTCAAAAATGCCATGTACTAATTGTTCACATTTCTGTTATTCACAGTGACATAATTTTTGTGAAGTCTCCTTGCATGTAATAAGAATCAAGTGAGCCTTTTAATTTTTCTTAAATACCCAAGTACTCTGTTAGAATGTTCTGATTTAGGGTAGAAAAACAGGTAGAACAAAAGCTTTATGAATTCTCCATCATAATCAATATGCACAATGTTAGTCTTATTTAAGAATAACTCAATAGTTAATCAATTGTGTTTTTTTCAAGCAATAGTATACTAGGACTTTTAGAAGATACACTTGTACTGGGATCCAAGGAAGTCTAGCAGTTAGTATGGAAAAGAAGCAGACTCATATAGAACATCTTAAAATTTTGTCACTGGCAAGTTTAGTAAGAAAGTTATTAATGTTGGTATTTGTTTATAACATGGAAAGTTGCTTAATCAAGGGGATCTTCCTTGAGTTGAGAGCTGTAAACCGTAGTATGTTTTGCTGGAAATATACCTGTGAGGGGCTGTATGAATTCTCCAAAGGGAAAGAAAAGCAATCATCACTTACGTAGAGGAAAGGTTGAAGATGAGTGTTACCTAATGCAGTATCTATAAGGAACTAAAGACAAATCAGGATGAGGATGACACATGATCCCCAAATGTAAGGCATAGAAGATACTGGAAAACTTTTTGGACCTGTAAGATTCTGAAAAACTTTTGTCTGAATGGTTCATGCCTGATTTGTGTAATCCCTCCACCAACACTCCCCACCCCACGATCTCTTGATAACTGCTAAGAAATCTTGGGAGACCCCAGGGGAATATAAGCAGAGTTAAGTGGGTTCACAAATTTCACTAAGACCTACCTGTTACCCAGAATGGTTGGTATATCAGTCTGGATAAGCATTTAGTTCAGGTAATATAAATAAAGATTCTGTTATAGAAGATAATTAAAGTTGACAAAAAGAATAAAATTAACATATTCTTCAATAAAATTTCCCCATGTCTCACTTGGGTAAATAAAACTCCTAGGAATACATTTATAACTAACCATTTTATAAGTTCATTTATCCAAAAATATTTTGTCTGTGTATTAATTCTGTATACTTCCCTATGTGCACACACACAGACACCCTAAACATATTATGCTGTTATAAATATATGCCAGGAATTGTGCTAGGAATTTTACAAAACTATATTCATTCCAATTCTACCTTTAGAGAAGTAAAGCATTGAAGAATAATTTTCAATTAATATTGACAAGATTTATCTTTTGTGAAGTATTTCACTAAATAGTTAAGAGTTCATAGATGAACTATGATAAAGAGTGTTTATTAAAATGTTTACACATAAAACACTTTGAAACCCAATGGCAATGGAGCAAATATCACAACTAGAAGGCACTGTGGAAATTCATCCCAGCATGGAGAATACTAAGTGAGTATTAACTAATCATTATATTTAAAAAGCAAAATTCCACTTTAACCTTGAGAGTATACCTCTGCTCCTTAAATAAAAACACACTTTGGGCATTGTTTACTGCCTCTTGAGTGAAAATTATGCTTAGTTCATCAGTGAATCATGAATTTCTAAATTCCTTCTTCCAGGGACTTCTTTCAGGTTGCCCCTTGGTTCTACTTCACTACAGACAGACATTGCAGTGTCTCTCATAATGCACTATCTTGATATACAAAGAGTGATATGTCATTTAGATGATTCTTTATAGTCTTCTGAGCTGACGACAATGTTGGAGCTATACAGAAATAAAGAAACATTCCTAGATTAGCATTCCTTGCAGCGTGGAACCGTGATACAATATGTGGTAGATAAAGCTGAAGGATGAAAAGATTATAAAATGTATTGTACATATCTCAACTTATACATCAGAATTTCCAAAATGTTATATCCCAGATCATTAATTTCTACATTCATTTTGGCTATGTGTATATCTAAATTTACCAAGCTGCAGTTAAAAGTCCTTTTTAATTAGCTGCAGCTGCTTTATCCCTTTCTTTAAATCCATTATAAATATGTAAGTATGTTTACAGAAATTTGAAAATCTGTATAAATATATTTTTATACATATTTGACCTATATTTATGTATGCATTATATTTATGTATTTCCAAATATACTTTCTAACAGCCACAATAAATGTGAAATACAACTTATACAAGAGAATATTTTAGATTATATAATAATTCAAATGTCATTACCTCCCACACCAATGACCTGTCTCTTGATACCTTCTAGTATAAAGAAGGTATCAAGAATTCTACTTTCTTAAACATGTTCTACTTTCACTCACAGTTTATTAGTTATCAACTATCTATAGTGAGGAGCAAATGTAGATTTCCTTATTTAGAATATTGACCCTTGGGGGAGGTGTATTTCAAAGGCAAATCTTTTTCAGGCTTGGGTGGCTCAACTTTAAACTATACAATTCTAATTTTCTTTTTTCAGTTGAGGAGAATTATAATGCAATTTCAAATTCAATTCAAATCCCTGACCCTGATCTACTGGATCATAAATATATCCAATCCAATTACACTCATGAACAAAGAATGATTTCTACTTATTTGGGGATGATTCTTTTTATTATTTCCTAAAGATAAGGTAGACTTAGTGAGTGGAAGACTAGTTACATGGGAGAATAATAGCTTACAGGACAAGTTTTCACCCAAGTGCCAGAAAAGGCTATCATACTTTGCTGATGATGTGAAATGTACATTTCAGTCCAAGTATTAAATCTCCGACTCTTTTTAATACATTAACTCTTTGAACAATGGGGCAGGCTATAAGTTAACGATATTTCATTATTTCTCAAGTAAATCAATTCCAAAGATCATTACCAAGACAGTAATATTCCATGCATTTTCATTTTCTGCCAAGTGCTGAAACCCAGAGTCATCTTGTCACAGAAAATAAAAATATATTGGAATTCTTTTTAAAGCCTTTAATGCCCAAACTATGGAAGATATCAGTTAAGAAAAATGGATTAGGAGGGAGAATGACATGATTCATGGATCTGTTTTGTTGTTTAGTTTTTTCATTTTAAAAATATTTATTGACATATGGATATTACATTGAAATACACTGTATTTTCACTTACATTTAAAATACATTTCCTGCAAATGGTAACACACATTGGTAAGTAAAGTTACTAGTACAGACTGACCATTGAAATCCCAGTGAGAGTTCCAGGAGAGTGAGCCCTTTGAATATCTATTGTAAAGCATAGTGTCTATAGTTAAAAATAATGTATTATGTATTTATAAATTGCTAAGAGTACATTTAAATGTTCTCACCACAAAGAAATGATAAGTAAGGGAGGTGATGAGCATTTTAACTAGCTAGATCTAATCGCTCCACAATGTATGCATATATCACCACATCACAGTATACTCCACAACTGTATGCAATTATTTGTTAATTAAAAATAAATTATTTTGTTAGTTAAAAATAAACAAAAAACAGTGCTTAAATTCCTTTTTTCTTTCATTTACTACCTATTGGACCTTGGTCAAGTCACCTAGCGTCACTGTTCTGTTGTTCTCCTCCTCAAAAAGTAAAATGCTAACCGATTAAAGAAAAATCCGAGAAAAAAAGAATGAATTCAAGCAAATTAAAGTGTGATCCATATACATATATTATGAATTATCTATGACTCTCTATATATTATTGAAGAATTTTTCTCTGAGAATATTCTGTATTTTTTCTTTTTATAGCTTTCTTGACTACGTGGTAATATCAGCTATAATTTGGCAGATTACTTATCTGTGACGTACTGTACCTATTAATTTGGAGGGCAAAATCAGTAGTCTCCTTAAGTCCAATAAGATTAGTAATGACTTTGCTTGTACATGTTTTTAGTTAACCAAGATTGTTTTCATGACAGTAAGCCCCACGAATAGCTTTCAGTGGAATTTGATTTGTAAGAATAAATCAGTGCTTTGGAAATGTCATGTTCTTATTTTAATGAGTTTATAATTAAGTAGAACACAGGTTGTTTTCTTTACAGAATCCCACCCACAAGAATTCTATTGATTTACTGTTTAATTATATGAAATAGCACGTCAGGGTGAAGGTAAAGCAGAAAACAAATTATGATCTAATCTAAGATGTAGATCTATATTAGACTGAGACTGCTGACCTGTGAAACACATTCAAAGAGTATTTACAAAATCATTTCTATTGTCAGGATGATGAAGGGACATCTTCTCTGGGTGTTGCCGTGGGGACTGAGATATCAGAAGTTTCCAAAGGTCCTCACGAACTTAAAATGCTAAAATAATTTATGCAGATTTGCATTAATGAAATGCATTTTGTAATTGTAGAAGGAATAGTTTAATATTCCTCAAAGTTTTTTTTCATAGAAAAGAAAGTTTTGGAAACAACAGTATTGAATGTGGAGGAACTAGTGAAATTAAATGCACAAATGTTGAAGATTACAATTGAGCCGGTATGTATATTAAATATCATTGCTGTTACTAAAATTACTTTGAGACTGTTATGTTGCCATAGACCTTACTTACATGGTGGCAGTCTTCCTCAACCAAGGTATCTTCATCTCTATCAATTAAAATAATGTCTATTTATAGAACAGGCATTTATTAGTATAAAGGAAGAAATTTGTTGTTATACTTTTTTTCCAATTATGTAAACAGAATCATTGAGTATTACTTTATATAAGGTCTGGTATAACTCTAAAGAGGAATTACAATTAAAAATTGCTTTTTGGAAGCTAAAAAATGAGCAATTTTGATGCAATTTAACATGGATGCAATGTATTATAGGACCATCAAGGAGGACTACACACAAAAAAAGGATAATTATTTTTATATGAATTGCAGCTATTTTCAGAATAGTAACTAAGCATATATAAGCATCAGCTTGTTGTAAAGTCAATTTATAAAACATTGTGATTAAAATATAAGATATATTTTAAGGGTAGACAAGATTGAAAATATAGGTTAGTACCAAGTTGGGGAGAACCTTGAAGGCCAAACTAAGCAGCTGGATAATTTTTAGCCTCTTGGAAGACACTAAAATTTTCTATTTACTCCTTTCAACTCACATGGAAAGGCTTGTGTAAAGAATGCTTAAGAAGTTTCATTTAAAAATAAAATGTCTGGAATAATCTTAACTGGTCTATTCTCATGTACTTCATCTTGGAGTTTCCATAAGATCTCTAAACTTCCAGTGACCAATTAGTCAAAAAAGGATAAATCCAGAAGAATAGGCAAATTAAGAAAAAATCAGAATGTCCTACAACCGGTGCTGAGGAAGCAGAAAAATATTTTGAGGGGCATGTGGGCAGAAAGAACAGCAAGTGGGAAGTTACTGAAAGAGAAGTACCTTTATTAGCTGAAATAGTCAATAGATCCAATTTTACATTTATTTGCTGTTAATTATATTTAAGTAATTCAAAGCCACTCACATCTTTCTGTTCTATAGATTTTTTTAAAATAAATGTCACCTCCAATAGGTTCATCTACATGTACACACCTAAGAAACATTACCACAGCTTATGATCTTCAAAACCATTATGTTAATCTTGACTCCAGCAGTCTGAAATGGATAGAAACATTGAGCATTTAAGGTAGGTATGTTGTAAGTCATGGAAATCAGTAAGTTGATAAGCCTCAGCTAAAAGGGAAACCACAGCCTTGCCTCCTGCTGTGTTGCATTACAGGAGAAAATGTGTCTGTGACATATATAATCTTAGGTCAAAATGCGCTTCTCTGAAAAGATTGAGATATATCACATTGCTCTCTGTGGAGTCCCTTTGCTAAATGAGGGCAATGAAATTCTTCAACTTCTCAGCAGCCAGACAGATGTTTGTCTTTTCTAGATTACCCTAGGTGACAATGAATGCTAGAACTGCTAGGAGAAAAGACACCTTACTGAAAATGCCTTCCATTAGATTTGGGGAAGTATCAAAATTTTTCGACTCAGATATTTTGGATCCTGATTCTTTACTTCTGACTGCAGTGCCAGTGGAAAAGAAGAGACTGGAAAAACAATTTTATGAGATAAATTGGTAATAAAGTATTAAAATATGAATATGTTCAAGAAAGTACATGATAAATCTATGGAAAATACATAAATTATGCGTCACAAAGAAATAATGACAGATGGAGATACATCCATTAATTCAGAGATCAATGTTAAAAAAAAAAAAAACCAAACCACCGTTTACTTTAAGCACATATACCGTCCAATGCCAATAATGTAATGAGAAAATATGAAAATTTCTCCCCAGATCAGCATATAACTAAATGTTTCAAGTTCTAAATAGAGAAGCAATAGAAGCAAACTTCAAGAAAACAGAAGACATTTTTTATCTGTGTAAAGACTTACAATTTACATGTGTTCATATTTTGTCTCATTTAAGTGTTATGACTGCACTGATAGATTAGCCCCAATTTGAAGTTCGGAGAGGGCGAGCAAGTTAATTCTCATAAAATAATAAAGGATATGTCCAAGATGCTGAATTGGGTCTGGGTCTTAGGATAGAAAACTTCAAATCTTATGTTGATTCAAATATAGCACAACTCTTTTGAAATGAAGGACAACTGTATTCATTAATCACTCCTAGTATGCCACTTCTCCATATTCTATCTTCTTTTTTATGTTATTCTGGATAACAAAAAAATAAAAAAATAGGCATGATAATGTTTAAGTATAGTCATCTGTTAGTTTGATAAATTTGCATGTGATTTATAGAAATTAAAATACTATAAACTTGATAAACTTTATCTTCTATGTTGTATTGTGTATCTTGGTTCTATTTCTGTTGTTATAACAGAAAACCTGAAACTGGGTAATTTATAATGAACAGAAATTTATTTAGCTCACAGTTCTGGAGGCTGGGAAGTTCAAGAGCAATGTGTTGGCATCTGGTGAGGTCCATCTTGCTGTGTCATACATGGCAAAAGGGCAAGTGAGTGTGCAAGCCAGAGAAGAAATCAGGCCAAACTAACCTGCTCCCATGATAAGGATACTCTTCTATTCACAAAGGCTCCACCTTCATAACCTAATCACCTCTTTTTAGGTCCCACCTCCTAATTTTTGCATTGGGGATTAAGTTGCCCACACATGAACTTTTGGGGGACACAGTCAAGCCATAGCCCAATGGCATCCAGTTTCACCAGGATTTGGGTCATATCTAGATAAATATTTTTAATATTTTTTAATTTAATCATTAAAAAATAACTGAAAAAATTTACTTGAAGAAAAAATATATCTGTCCACATGAAAAATGCCAAGCTCTTGCTCAAAGATTCTGACATTTCAAAGTGAAATAAATCTTAGCACTTCAAGAAGGTGTCTTAGTAAAATACCTACGATTGTACCAAAAAATCTATACAAGCTAATAAAGAAACCAATTATATACTAAATTTAAATTGGACTTTATAAAATCATCAATGAAAAAAAACTGGGAAAAGAGATCAGCTCCTAGAAAATGATTTCTTTATACTAAAAAATAATACTTTATATTAAGGTTTCATTCTAAGCACATGTAGGAAGTTTGCTATTACACTCTATCCAGATTTTGCCAAAAGAAAAGAAAAGAAAAACAGATTTTTGTTTGTGTAAATATAAGCCAATAGAAGAAGAGCTTACTGTACTCATACAAAGTTGGTATAAGAGGTTTTTGAATAGAATGGGCAAAAACTGATTTCTTGTCTAGATTAGAGTAGTCTGAACAGAAATTTTGCATAGCAGGAACACTTTATATTCAATTATAACTTCCCTTAAAATTTGAGAAAAGACATAAAAATTATTAGTGATTGGATATTTGTGGAAACATTTCTTAGATATACACATAGTATTATTTTTTCTATAAACTTATCAAAAGTATAACATGAAATCTTTTGAACTTTGTGCAACTTAGGGACATATAGGGATTAATTACATCTTTCTCTATGACATAGATACAGTTTATAATTGCCTTTATAATTGCCCTGCTGCATTTTTTGCCAAATATCTTCTAGAGAAACTTATCCAAACCTTTCCGATCCCACCTATATTTTTTAATTTTAAATTCTTTCAATCAGAACACTTAAAATTAAAAGAAAAATAATAATGACATCAACCAGTTTTCCAAGCTCTTGTCTATTCTGATTCCAAACAGGATCTTTTTATAATTCAGATATTTTTTTCCTTCAAGAGACACATGACTGATAGCCAATGAGACGTTAGCGAATTTTTCTGGTCCAGATTCAGACACATGAATTCCCAACATTCTTATCTTGGGAAAGGCAGAAAATAATAGTCTAAGAATTACCTGGAGAAATTAAACTTCAAAAAATTTCTCCCCTACCTTCTACCTGGCTCCATCTTTCAAAACAGAATCAGCTCCTGCATGGTCCACCTCAGGACTAAACTGTACTATAAGCAGAGGTTTCTGCATAATTATTTTGTATCCTTATAAAAGCAAGCCTGGGGACTAGGTGTCTAATTAATATCTATGTGAGTCAATTCTGGCTGTAAGAAAATATCTTAGACTGCATAATGCATAAACAATAGAAATTTATTGCTCACCATTTTGGGGGCTGTAAAATTCAAGATCAAAGCAGCAGTAGATTCGGTGCCTAGTGAGCACCCATTTCTCATAACTGATGCCCTCCATATGTCCTCGCATGTAAGGGCAGAAAAGCTCCCATTGGCCTCTTGACAAGGGCACTAATCTCATTCATGACATGGACCCCTTGTGACCTAATTATATCCCTAAGGCCCCACATCTCAATATGCCCATATTTGGGATTGGGTTTAACATATGAGTTTTGTGGAACATAAATAAACACATCATAGCCTTCTATTTAAGTTCAATTTTTATTTTACTGATTGAGACAAAAGGTACCTAATACAAGAAAAAAAGAACTTTCTGTATAAAGTTAATTTTGAAACTTTTTTTCCTTTTCTTATTTTAAAATGAAATACACTCAATAGCTGACACTAAATATAGTATGTATTTTATTTACTTTTGACCTAAGTGGAAGTAAATACATTAAACATATGTACAAAATTGCCAGTACACAAATTTCCAGAGGAAGTTTTTTCTATCTTCTCAATTTGAGGTAAACACAGATATCACACAGAACAGTATTTCTTAATCTAATTGAAATAAATGACTTTTTTGGTTGCTTATTTAATTCCTTATTGATTATAAACCAAACCAATATTTTTGTAAAATAAAATAAAAGAAAGAGAGAGAAAGAGAGAGGGGCAGAGGAGAGAGCATGTGCATGTGCATACTTGGATTCTGAACTTATGTTAAGTCATTCTAGAAGTTTCTAAATTGTTCCTCTCAAATTCTGTACTGGAGAACATTATGTTATGTGAGATAAAACAAGCACAGGAAGACAAACTTGCATGTTCTTACACATATGTGGGAGCTAAATATTAAAAAACAATTGATCTCATGGAGAAAGAGAAGAATGATGGTTACCAGATGCTGGGAAGAATAGTGAGAAGGGTAGCAGGAAGGGGGAGGTAAAGTTGGGATGGTTAATGGGTGCAAAAATATAGCTAGATGGGTAAATAGAATGAACAATATTTGATAGCACAACAAAGTGACTATAATCAATAATAGATGAGGGAAAACTTTAAAATAACTAAAAGAGAGGAACTGAAATGTTCCTAACACAAAGAAATGATTAATGCCTGAGATGATGGCTACCCCAATTATCCTGGTTTGATTAATTCACATTGTATGCCTGTATCAAAACATCACATGTACCCTATAAATATATACAACTATTATGTACCCATAACAACTAAATATTTTTTAAAAATTAAATTCTTTACTAATTGAACAACAGACCAGTAACAGATTATGGATCGGAGTGAGTTCACACATTGCACTGTTAGAAGCACTGCCAAAAGAGTATTTTAATTATTTACTCTTGTTCTTATCTCTCCTGTAGGACTATGACAACTTGGAACTCTTTAGTGAGGCTTGTGACTTAATTGTTGTATTCATAGTCACAGAACACTGCCTAAGACTCAGTACGTTACTAATAAACATTAGTACATTGAATGTATAAATTTTATGATCAAAGTCCTTTCAAAATACCCTAGAATCCTGGACTTTCCTACCTTGGAAGAGCCAGAAAAGTAGAATCAAGTACTGTGGCATCATAAAGAAAATAACAAAAAATGTTTATATATATATATTCCCTTACCTCAAAATCTATATATCTCAGGAGCAACTGGAATTAAATTCCAGTACCTTTCATGCCTGAAAGAGCATTTGTGGATACAGTATGTTAATCCAGGCTTTGAAAGTGGATGGGCCTTAGAGTGATCGAGCCTGGGCTGATTCAGACACATGGGACACACTCTGGGCTGAGCTTTGACAGGCCAATTCCCTTTTTTTTCAGATGGGCACACTGTATCTACCTAGTGTGTTTGTCTGCTTGGGCTGCCATAACAAAACAATACAGATTGAGTGGCTTAAACAACAGAAATTTATTTTCTCACAGTTCTGGAGGCTGGAAGTCCATAATCAAGGTGCCAGTAGGTTTGGTTTCTGCTAAGGCCTCTCTCCTTGGCTTGCAGAGAGATCCCTTCCTGCTGCGACTTCTCATGGTCTTTTTCTCTGTGCATGCACACGTGTCTTTGGTGTTTGTCTCTTTCTCTTCTTATATGTACGCCAGTCCTATTGGATTAGGACCCTATCTTGAAGACATTATTTCACCATAATTACCTCCTTAAAGGCCCTGTCTCCAAATACAGTCAAATGGAGGGTGAAGGCTTCAACCAACGAATTTTGCAGGAGGCACAATTCGGTCCATAACACTTTGGCAGGTTATTGTAAAAAGTTAGAGATAATCTATAGGAAGCATGCTTCATAGTATCGACCACATATTGAGTTGTCATTTGCTACTATTACTAATGAAATTTCTTATTACACTATGTGCTGTTTTTTCACCTACTGCAAAGTTACGTACTATGTATTTGCAAACTCCCATGAAGGCAAAATCCAATTAAATGAATGCTTTAATGAAGAGGAAAAGATCAGTTTTTTGAAAAAAAGAAATATCCTTATTAACTGTAAGGCTACATGAGAACTGTGATACCTTAGAAGAATATGTTGATGATAATAATAATGGCAATGGTTTAAATTGGCAGACTTTAAAGGAGAAAATGATGGCCGAGGTCATCTGATCTCACAGTTCATGACAATGACATTTTAACCTTGCCTTAGCTTGACGTATTAGCAAACATCCAAACCTACCAGGGATTTAGTTTTTGCCAAGTTTTTTTTCTTTTTGCCAGAAACCATGATGATTACAAATCAACAATCATATTTTAATAGTGCCTTAGTAGTGGTTTCGTTATACAGCATGAATAATTGCATACCATCTGTATCGCTCAACTTTTATAACAAACCTCAGCCAGTGAATTAAAAACTAAACGTGTTAATCTATTCACTCCACTGAGCTCACACATGAAATAGCAGAGAAAGTCAGAGAAGTTATCCATTTATTTACATAGCCTTTATTTTTTTTATTCTATTCTTTCTTAAAGCTTTTTAGCCTATCACTTTCCCCACTAAGCACCAATATAGCAAGTGGCAACCTAGGACTCTAGCTGATCCTATTTGTGGACTCTCTATTTCAATTTTTTTTTTGATTCAGAAGTGGAAGGAAAACTTAATGGTTTGCCCCATCCTTTGCCCTGAAATAAATATGAGTGTTTTGCAGAGCTTTGCACCACTCTGGAAAATTTTCTATTTCTATTTCTTCCTCCTCAAAAGAGGACTGTAATTATAAAAGCGAAGAAGCTAAGGCCAAGTTTCCTAGCAAAGTGGTAAGTACTGAAAAATTACTTACCAATGAATACAGTAGCTTCTATTCAGGGCTATATTAGTTCTTTCCTATTATGAGTACTAAATTGATGTAGCATTAAGACAAGAGCTGTGATTTTCTCAAAATTTGTTCATTTTTATACTTTGAAATGATAAAAACTCCTCCCTCTTTCCTAAACTAGAATATGCTTCTAGCGCATCTGTAAGTGTCCCCAAGAAGCAGAAAGATAATGCTCAGAGTGAACAGTGTTTATGGATCTAAAAACGCTTTTGAGCTGTAATGTACAAAGGGTAGATATTGTGATCTAGTGATAAAAGGATCACAGGTTTCACCCAGAGGACTTGGACCAGAGAACTTATCGAGGAATAAACTTAATGGCCAAGTCCCACAGGATGTTTGGAGGGGTGTGCTAATGACTGGAAACTCCCTTATGCAGAGTGTCTTCTGCTGATTTCTGTCCACTCACTGTAGTTATGTAATCTCCTCACCCACTACCCTCCCCAATAAGACCATCCTTTTCCCACAGTGGTTTTATTCAAAGCTATTCAGTGGGTTTGGAGCTAAGCAGGTCAGTTTCAAACCCTAGGTATTTCCCTGACTACCTAAGTGACTTTGGGTAAGTTTTTTTCTTTTTTTCTCTCATTTAGAGTTCAAGTTTTCTAACTTTTAAAATAGTAATGATGATGACATCCCTCTTATATGATGGTAATAGGATTGAATGAGTTAATACATGTAAAGTATTTATAACTTGCTTGGCACATAGTAGGTACCTAATATATAATGTCAATAAATATTTGCCTATTATCATGTGGAGAGAAACAGAGAATTGTCTTTTGAAGACCTTAGCACTTTGATTACCTGGCTCTAAGCTCTCTTGGTCCAGTTGCTTTGTTTCCCATCAGTAAGAGTCACTGCATAGTCTATTTTCCACAGGGTACACAAGTGCCAGCAGCACTGGTTTACAACCTCCCTGGGCAGGTGGAATCAAGCTAAAAGTTGTGTGTCTCTAATAGATAACAAGGTAACTGTCATTAAAACAAAAGTGCCTCACTTATATAAGTTCATATAAATGTCACCAGCCACTATCCAAAGTTCCCATAAAAAAGGAGAAGCAGCACAGATAGGCTCTCTCTCCTGGTGAACACTCCCAGGTGAATCCAGCTATGCCTGACCCCTGAACATCTCTCCATAGATGTTCTCCAACAGAACCTGTCATGCCTCCTGAAGCTACAGACTTTCTTTCTGAAATAACAAATTTGATTCCTATTTATCCAAGACCTTTATTGGACTCATTGTGATCACCATCATTATCATCATCATTATCATCATCATCATCAT
>CAUYPO010054113.1:0-16403 GCA_963574435.1 Cheirogaleus major | reverse complement strand
AGAGTTATGATGAAGTTCCAGAAGAAGATGACTTAACTATATTTGAATAAATGTAGGTTGTTGTACTGTACTTAAAAAAAATAATACATCCCCTGAAAATAAGCCCTAGGGTGTCTTCTTGAGGAAAAATAAATATAAGATTCTGTCTTATTTTTGGGGAAACACGTTACTTTGTTCCTCAGTTCCATCTGAGACCTTATCAGAGTAGCTGTTACTGTCCATATTTCTGTTCAGGATTCTGATCATGACCATTTAACCAATCTCTAAGGAGTTCTAAACTTTCCCTAGTTTTGTAACTGAACTCAGGCTCAATTGCTTACCACTCAAAAGCCAGACTTGAGAGACAAAAGGTTGGTGAAAGGAAAAGCAGGTTTATTCAAGAGCTAGCATCTTAAGGAGGTGGCAGACTCATGTCACAAAGGCCATCTCAGGGTGACCCAGTGGTTTATAAAAGCGAAGGGTACTGGGAAGGGGCTGGCCATTTGCAGGTCAGCAAGTCTCGTTCCAATGGTTATCTTGAGTAATGGGCCATCTGATCCGTGTTCAATAGTTTTGTATTTATTGTCTCGCTTGCTCTTTCTGAGGGTGGTTCTGTCTATATTCCCTGCAGGTCCTCTCTGGTACACTCTGCTCTTTGTCACCAAGTCTTTTCTGCCTCCTCACCCTCACCCTCTGCATCCACAGGCTTACAGTGCTCTGTTTGAATTCAGTTGTTTGTTTGCCTTTCCTTCTACTTACAGGGAGTTTGAGAGTTCATGTTTTCTGTTTCCTAGAAATGCTGAAGGAAAGGATCCTGTGTGTTTTATTGGTCCTCCTTGTTGATTTTTTTTTCCAGGAAGGTCATAGGGAGTTTCAAAATCAGCGTGCCACTATTATGCTCTAAACCTCAGAATCTTTCTGTAATGACAGTTTCAAAAGTGAAGAAATTAAAAACAAATCCTTATATTTATCCTGAAGTTTTTAAGAAAAGCTAGAGGTTTGAGGTTGTTAACTTTAATACAGTTAATGCTATATTAAGTAGCATTTCTCTGACCTTTAGTATAGTTATTTTGCATGAAAAACTGTAATAAAAATCTATTACTCAACAGATTTTGTTCTTGACTTACAACAGATATTTATTATTTTACTGCCAACTGTTCCTACCTTTTCTTTGGAAATACCATCACTGAGTTATAAAACTCTTAGAACTTATCAAAGATTAAGCCAGTCTTAATTTGTTGATGAGTTAACTGAAGTTCAGAGAAGTGAAGTGGCTGCCTGAGATCACACAACTAGATGGAGATAGGACTAGAACTGCAGCTTCCCGATCATTTCTCTTTCTCCAATATTAGACTTCTCTTTTAGGAGTCAGGACCTTCAGAGTATAGTTTTACCTTTGTACAAACTGATTATGGGCTATAAACCTGTGGTCTATACAGTAATGAGTAAAGTAAAAGAGAGAGTTGCTGTCGAGTAGCTGTAGAACCTCCCACAATGATGTACTGTTGGGAAGAGCAATAAACTTTCTGATACAATGTGCTGTTTTGAAGCAAAGACTTTAGCCATGGGCAGTAAAACAGTTGTGTTAGCCATAAAAGAGCTGCAAGTGGTTTAATACTTTAACCTTTCATTTTGCTATTGGCTGAAGCAGAATGTAATTTTTACTTCAGGTTTTTTAAAGAAACATATCTAGGAAAATATTACCAAGGAGAAGCACTGACTTATTGATTTCTTTGATCTTTTTCGTTCAGCTGATTCTTCAGTTTTTCAATGTGACTTCAAAACTACATATATAAAACAAAATGAAACTAAAGAGAGTCATAATTTTAATAAATGTCTTAAACAATGGAGGCTGTCCAGTAGGTTCCTAACTAGGAAATAACATTTATGAGACAAAGTAAATTATTGTGGGTCCTTTTCCTTTGTATAGTTTTTGGGAATTTATTTAGATGAAATGTTCTATGTTATATAATATTTTCTGGCATGGTTTAGAGGATAATTTCTTCATAAACATAGCTACTTTGTATTAAGGATCTTTTATATGACAGGCACTTCGCTAGGTGCTTTACACGTATTATTTGTAGTCATTATAACAGTGATCTAAGGTAAGTTGGTATCCCCATTTGATGATAAGAAAGCTAAAACTGAAAGAAGAAACTTTTTCAAGCTTATGGTTTTTAAGCAGCTGACTGTGGAAGCAAATGCAAATCTCTGTGACATCAAAGGTAGTCCTTAATATACCGTATTAGCTCTGTAGGAGGATCAGACTAAGAAAGGATTCAGAATACATAGTCAGATTCTAGAGCATAGCCTTAATTACCTAGTAATTAAGTAATCTTTTTAGTAAGCCTTTGGTAATATTTGTCCATAAAAGAATACACTTTTGCTGACTAGAAAACCCCTTTCCTGAGAGCCTGTGATGTTCATTAGAAGTAATCAGAAGCACCGCTAGTAGGGATCACTGTTGTTCTGGTAGCCTAGGATTCTGTCTAAACAGAATACCAAGGGATTATTTGTGAAAGATCTTGTTATTTGCTTTCTATAATGTGAGAGATGAACAATCACAAATCTCATGTGAAAAAGGAGGATAATACACCTTTCTTTTAAACTAAAAAAATCTAGTAAAATTAATTTGATTTTATTTGAGAAACAAACATCTATTGGAAATTTGTTGTACTTGTAGTTCTTTCTTAAATTTGATGTACAGCAGAAACATAAACAGGAAAACTTTCCAAATGAAAAACATCATGCCATTTTAATCCTTTTTAAAAAAATTGGTTTGGCATAGAAGATGTACTTAGTTGCAATATTTTTTCATTTGTATTTTTAGATACTAAGCAAATACTACATTAGTCATCAATTTTCCATTATTTAAAAAAAAAAATAAACTGTGGAAGAGTTTCAGTGCCTTATTTCCAGAGTTTTAAACAATTACAATGGAGTTTGTATAAAAACCATTTGAAAGTAACTTGCAGACATAGTGACCCCTTGCTTCTAAATACACACTTCTGTGTGTATTTTTTTTAATGAAAGAAACATTCTCCATTATAACCACAGTACAGTTATAAAAGTCAGGAGATTAACATTGATATATAACCTAATATAGAGATTTTATTCAAATTTTGATCCAAGATCTAATACAGGATCATGCACTACATTTAGTTGTCATTTCTCATCAGCTTCTTTATTCTAAGTTTAGTCTTTCTTTGTATTTTTTGACCTTGACATTTTGAAAAATATGGGCCAATTATTTTGTAGTATGTGTCTTGTTTTGGGTTTGTGTGTTTTTCCATGATTATGTTTGGATTATGCATTTGGCAGGAATGCTGTAGAAGTAATGTTCTGTCCTTCTCATTGTCGTATCAGGAGGCACATGATATGTTTTTGTCCCATTAGGGATAATATTAACTTTGATCACTTGGTAAGGGTAGAAATTATAAAGATGCCATTTTCCCCATTGTACTTATTCTGTATTTTGTGGAGAGACTTTGACACTATGTAAATATCAAACTTTCACTCACTAATTTTAGCATTCATTGATGACTTTTTCCTTGAATCAGTTATTACTGTAATTGCTATTCAGTAGTATCTATATTTTTCTTAACTTGGTGTTGACTTGGTCTCATAGCAAGGAAGAGATGCTATGAGAGGGCAAACCTGAAGTGATCTTCCAAGGCAGGCCTAAGTTTGTGAAGAGCACAGGCCTGCTGTTACTGCTTCCGGCACATGTATGATGCACACCCACTTGGGAATGAAAATATAAGCATATTTTACATCTCATAGAGACTATTTGCATTGCAGTGTGTGTATGTGTATATGTGAATAAAATAAGCTGTAGTGCCTGTGATTAGACAAATAGGAATATACTTGCATGCTATTATAGAATTACAGCATTTTCTTCAGTTTTTTCCTGAAAATCATTGTTTTAATTTTTATCTCCTTATTGCTTTGGTAAGGGTTAGTTTTATGATTTATATAGTACATCATGATAATTAGATTTTGTGTACATTCATTTTAAAATCAGATACCACCTTTTTTTACATTTATCCTCTAGATTGGTCCAAGTTATCTCAGTCAGTACTCAAACTGAAGTTAATTCTTTTGAGAGTAAAGAGAAAATCCTTATTTTAAAGTATTATTGTTTTCCAATCTTATTTTTAAATGCTATTTGTTAGGATCCGGACTGTTGGAACAGCAGCAGTTAATATGTGCCTTGTGGCAACTGGAGGAGCAGATGCCTATTATGAAATGGGACTTCACTGCTGGGATGTTGCAGGAGCTGGCATTATTGTTACGGAAGCTGGTGGAGTGCTAATGGATGTTACAGGTAAAATTATGGGACAGTGAAGCATTTTTCTCTCCACATCTCTTGGACTTTCCTCCGTATATGGGATTTTCAAAAAATGTTTGGTGTATGCTATACCTCAGCTTTTAAGGCAAAAAGAAGCTATGTAATTTTCTGCAAACTCAAAACAAACATTAGGTGATAGAGGCAAGAGTAAGAGCTGATGGTAATGTGGGACTGATAATGATAAATGGTGAAGGCTTTTCAAATGTGAGTAACAGGAATTCCTGAGAGACTGCAGAGAGGTCTAGACAGTCACTGAGTCTGAGGCTTGCACCCAGAGCTCTTGCACCTGATAGTCAATGATGAGTGACTTCTACCATCACCTTCTGCCTTGGATCTAGAAAGGTTAAATACTTACTCTGAGCTGATAGTAAAATTGTTAAAGTGAAGGGTGAACCTGTGCTCACAGAATTCACCAGTGGTCTAGGAGAAAGGCAACAAAGAAATAAGGAAATGAGGGCAGTGGTATGAAAATGCCTTGGAGTCAAATTTTCTGTTCGTAGATTCTCAAACAGTAAAGAAGTAATAAGAGCGCACAACAGAAGAAATAGAAAAAGAAAAGATGACATTTTCTGACTGGTATGTCTTGAGATTCCCCCTTAACTTGCCAATTAGTATTTACTCAAAAAAGGTGCTTAGAAACTTGGTTATGTACTGCCAAAGCTTAAACATTGTAGGTATGTAATAGAGTAGATTTTTTTTTTAAAGAAAACTGAAAGTATTAAAATGTTATAATTGACCGTAGTACATATTGGTAATACTTTTTTTATATGAATCATTTTTCTGCCAGATAATAATTATTTTCCATACTTGATTTGCTTTTAGGTGGACCATTTGATTTGATGTCACGAAGAATAATTGCTGCAAATAGTAGAGCATTAGCAGAAAGGATAGCCAAAGAAATTCAGGTCATACCTTTGCAACGAGATGATGAAGATTAATTACAGCAGCCTTATATCAGTCATAGTTGCTTTTCCCCAGATTTGCTGACTCACTGATGGATATCTGTTTCAGATGTATGATATGGTTGGTTTAAATTGTCTTTGTCCAGATTAAAAAATTGGAGTTTGGTTCATATTTTACAAAGACTGTGTTTGCAAGAACAGATGTAATGTTTGTTTCATTGCTTTAAACATTTTGCATGTAAGAATGTACTTGAGGAAAAGTGCACAAGAAGTACAGTTCATGAGATAAGTATAATAGCAACTGAAATAGTTAGCAATTTGGCATTTCTAAGTACCTATGGTCTTTTGGAATTTTGAGTGACTGTATATATACACAAGACACTCAGAAATTTACTTTTTTGGAAAAATTTTCTCTTTAATTTCAAAAACCATGTTTATTTAAATTTGTAAGGATATAATGAGTACTTCCTCGACCAAGGTTTGTCTTTTTGCAGAGAACCTTATTTGTTTTATTCATCAGTGTCCATATAGCACCTATTATAGTTCAAATAGTAGGCAATCCAAAACAAACGTAAGAATGAATATATTGAAGGCAATGATTCATAGTTATAATAGATATATAAAGTGATGAGCTCACCATTCTGTATTTTTGCTTCAGGTTTTGAATTAAAAATTAGCTAGTTCTTTTTTATATTTCATGTTACCGTACCATTTCACATTACCATACTATAAGATAGCATTGCTTGGCCGAGCATGGTGGTTCACACCTACAATACCAGCCCTTTGGGAGGCCCAGGTTGGGGAGGATTGTTTGAGGTCAGGAGGTCAGTTTGAGCAACATGGGAAGACTCCATCTCTACACAAAATACAAAAACTAGCTGGGCGTGTTGTAGTCCCAGCTACTCGGGAGGCTGAGGCAGGAGGATCGCTTAAGCCCAGGAGTCTGAGATGCAGTGTGCTATGATGATCCTTGTGCATTCTAACCTGCGCAACAGAGCAAGGCCCTGTCTCAAATAGCATTGCTTATTGTGGGCATTTCTTCAATGAATACATTTTCCAAGCACTTTCTTAGAGTGTATGTTAGGATTTTCTTTAAAGTCCTTGTGCACCACGGAAAAAAACTTTCCAGAAATCTCTCCTCAGATATCTGATATAATTAGATACAGTATAACATTTTACTAAATTCACTATTCATGTTTTAAAGATGTTTATACCGATTTATTTGTGCTGGCAAATATACTGTGTTGTTACTGTTGAACTATTGTTTTCTTCCCAAACTCCTTATTTAACTTCGTTGCTACTAGGTTCAGCCTTTAAATATTCTTCAATAGTCTCTGGCCTACTGTACTCAAAAAGAAAATTGTACTGGTTCATAGATATTTTTAAAGGATTAATTTATTGTTTAGCCTTGTTCCTTGGCACGTGGACAGACTACTAAATTTTATTGTAGGTTCATATGAGCTCTGTATTTGATAAAATGAAAAGTGCTTCTTTAAACTTTTCAAGCAAGGTAGGGAGTTATGTTATTGTTGCATACATCTAGTATATTAAATGTATATGATACTAAGATTTGAGTACTATAATTACTGTATTTGTATAGCTGGTCCCATGTTCTTAAAGCATCTGATACTATATTATTCTATGATAATTGTTTTTACAATTAAATTTATTTTAAGATGCTCATAAATAAAGTTTTAAGTAAAAAATGTAAATGGTATCTATATTATTAAATTTTATAGTTTAAACTATTTTTAAGGATTTTGTGTTGCATTACAAATATTTGAAACTTGGAGTTTTAATTGAATATATTTCCTTATTTTTTGTCTATAGTTTTTCCAACTTTTCTAAAAACTTTAAAAATTTTTTTCCTATAGGTAGCTTTTACATCTTTTTATTCTAAATGCAAGTGGATATTGTGTGGCTGAAATTTCCTTGGATACTAAAAAAGGAAGATTGACAAGTGACTAATCCCAAAAGTAACAAGACTTCTTATATTTAAGTGTGTGCTATAGGCAGGTTACATTATTTTTCTATATGTGTGCACATACACATATATGTAAAATAAATATGCTTGAACACTCCCCTTCTTTTTAAACAAAATTGAGTTCATTTTGTCATATACTTATTTGTGAAGTATTCTTTGACTTTATTATCAATTACTAGCTATGCCTAGAAATGGTTTATATATATATCATTGTGACTCAGTCGTCTTTAATTTCAAGATCTAGCCTAAACCTAAGATACGATGTTCAAAGAAAGAAAAAAAATACTCAAATTATTTCCTTTTGCCTCAGGTCCCTATCTTTACTCTTCCTTATTTAGAAAAAAATACGTACTTTTTATTGTTATCTAATTAATACATGTACCTAGTTTGATATTTCAAATAATACTACAAAACTCAGAATGAAAAATAGCATTTCTAAACTCCCTTCTATCCCACCCCGAGTCCCTCTCCCCAAACTCTTTTAGCACTTGTTTCTGGTATTTACCTCCATCTTTTTAAAGGACAGCAGTGTTCTACTACATCTTCATTTATTATTGGCTTATTCATTCTCTGTGAACTTGCTATTATGGAAAAGACCCACTTAAGTTTTCTCCTTTCCATACTTCTACTATAGTGATATATAAATATTTTGTTAGAATAATATCCATTGTTTAACTTAAGACATTTATTCTCTGGTTAGCTAACAATTAGTGCATTATGATTACAGTCTCTTTCCTGTGCAACTTTTCGTTCATTTTGAAATTAACAAATGTGCCACAGGATTGTAAAAGTGTTTTATTTTCCATTTGTTCAACATACTCAAGATATTCTGTTCTATTAGTAATATTTCTTTTCTCTGTGGTGAGAGCACTTTTACGGCCCTTTTCCTTTTCTTCTGAATTAGTTCCTGGCCAGGTGTGCTGTGTAGTCCCTTCAGGGCTTGCCTTTGCTTCTCTTACGTTGACTCTTCTGTGTTCTGGCCTCATTCTTGACTCATTTTGGTGAACCCATCTTCTGGGTGTTTTCTAGGAAAAGGTACTTGGGAGGTAAAATTTTGTGATTTTGCATGTCAGAAAAGGTCTATTCTTTCTTGCTTCAGCGATAGTTTGGCTAGGTCTAGAATTCTAGGTCGAAAGTAAATTTTCTCTCAGAATATTTAAAGCATTGCTTCATTCTTTCTTAGCTTTCAGCATTGCTGATGAGTAGTTGTTCTGATGGTTGATGCAAAATATTCTTTTCTCTGGAGGATTTTAGGATTTTCTCTTATTTCCGTAGTTTTCTACTTTCCTTGTGATGATCACTGAATTATATCTTTTTCATTCTTTGTGTTAATTATACATTTTTTCATTCTGGAAATTCCTCAAGTCTTTAGTGTTTTGTTTCTTTGATAATTCCCCTCTTAGTCTGTCTTTTTTTTCCCTAGAATTTCTGTTATTCAGGTGTTGAATCTCCTACATTATCAGCTTATTTCCTCTGTTTAACATCTCCTTGCTTTTGCTTCTGAGGAATATTCATAACTTTATTTTCCAACCTGATGTATTAACTTTTTTTAAGCACACTGTTCTTGTTTCATTGACTCAATATGTTATTTTTCTTGGGATTTTTTTTTAAAAAATATATTTTTAAATGTTATTTTATCCCCTTTATTGTCCCTTTCAAATTCTTTAGTTTTCAGGGGTTTTTTGTTTGTTTGTTTTTTGGTTTGCTCTCTCTCATTGTTGAGCATCCTCAATTATCTAATGATCCTTTGTTTTGAAAATATATTAAAATTTGTGAGATGCAGAGGTAAAGTATTTTTTATAGCAAAATCTGCAACCTTAAATATTAACAAGAAAACAAAGTAGAGGGATAGATTGGTGGAAATAAAAGTAATTCATGGTCTATGTGATTGTCCATTTAGAGAATTTAAAAGAATCTGCAAACTCTTAGAATTAATGTCTTTGGGATGTCACTGGAGATAAGGAAGGTCAATGTACAAAAATCAACTACATTGGTATAGGCTTAGCAACACATAGATGGCATTCAATGAAGATACCATGTATGTTAATAGTTTTAAAAAGCCATCAGATACCTAGACATTATTCTAATGAAAGATGTGCAAGAGCTCCATACAGGAAAAACTACAAACCATTACTTAGAAAACTTTTAAAAGATGATAATAACTAAAGCAATATACCATGTTTATGGTTTGGAACACTCAATATTGCTCAGGTGGCAATCCTTGCTAAACTGATCTAAAGATTCAATATAATCCCAATTAAAATCCCAATAATGTTTGGGAGAGGGAGGTAAAGTGGGACAATTGGCAATTTTTTTCTTTTCTTTTTTTACTCACCACTAGGAGAGGTTTGGCAATTTGTATGGAAATGCAGAAAGTTAAAAATATCTAAAACCATTTCAAAACAGAAAAGCAAAGTTAGAAGACTAGATCACCAGATATTAAGACTTGTAGAACTTTGTAATTAAAACAGTGATATTAGCACAAGGCTAGACGAATAGACCAATGGAATGGAGTGTCCAGAAATCAGCCCAAACATGGAATTTAGAGTTGATAATGATATCACTGCAATGCAGTTAGAAAAGTATGGTCTTTTCAATAAGTGGTGTGGAATCAATTGGATATAATGTTAAAGGGGAAAAAAAGAATATTGATCCCATCACACCATGTACAAAAATCAATTTGAGATAACTCCTAAGCCTAAATATGAAGGGTGAAAGAAAACTTCTAGAAGATAGCATATCTTTCTGATCTTGACAGGCAAAGATTTAGTATGGCAAAGAAGCACTAAAGCTAAGGGAAGATGATAAATTATGCTATATTAAAACTTCTGTCATCAAAATACACCATTAAGAGTTAGAAGGGCAACCCACAGAGTTTGCAATACATATATTTGACAAATTACATTGAGTACATTAATAACTACTACATAGCAATAAAAGCATAATCTAATTTTACATAATAAGCAAATAACACACATACTCCACGAAATAATATCTTGAAACAGTAAGCAAATGTAAAAGTTCTCAATATCATTTAGTCATCCAAGAAATGCAAATTAAAACAATAATTTTATACCACTACATATACCAGAGTGGCTAAAGAAAAACATAAATCCAGCAACAACAAAAACCAAATAAACCCCCAACAATACCAAGTGTTGGTAAGCATGTGAAGCGCCTTGCCTTCTCATACACTATTGGCAGGGGTGGACATTGGTATAATTACTTTGGGAAACTCAGAAATATTCACTACAGCAAATCATATGCTTGCCTTATGACCCAGCAACTCCACTCCTTGGCACTTACCCACCATACAGGCACACATACATACACCAGGGCATGTACAAGTATGTTCATAATGGCATTATTTTATAGTAGACCTAAGTGGAAAACCATTCAAAAGTCCATTGACAATAGAATGGATTTGTTAAAAAAAAATGTGTATGGAAATGTATGGAAATGCAGAAAGTTAAAAATCATAAAACGGATGCTATACTATAATTTAAAAATGGACTACAGCTACACACAATACTGTGGGTGATTTTCAGTCTGGCTCAACCTCTATCGTTCCAGTAGTTCTGTAGTTTATGAAGTCCCTAGTGATGTCCTAATAATTTACAGAATCTTTTCTACTTTTAACTCAACCTCTCTGCAGTTTGTTTCCATTGGTTGCTCTGTTTCTAAATTCATACTTTGGAATTGTCCTCTTTGTCCACTTCTCAGTCCCATTTGCTGACTTCCTCTGGTGGTGATGCCGGTCTACAGAGTGCCCATCCTTGGTGGTTTATCTTCTGTCAAGTCACCCTGGGAAACTCATGCATGCCCCATGACTTCAACCATTACCTCCAACCTACTGAGTCCCAAATCTTGACCCAGCCCGTATGTCCCTTCTCACCCCAAATCTCCAGCTCCTTCCTGGATGCTCCCTCCTGACTGCCTCTATCAACATGTCTCAAACCAAACTAATTAATTTTGCTCAGAGTTTTCTGCCACTCTACTGTTTGCCTTCTCCTTTGCCTTTCCAAATTAGCACTTGATTATATTGATGTTTCTCCTTCCCTACTTCCCACATCTGATTATCACAGCCATGTTTTTCATGATATGACCCCACCTAACATTCCCACTAAAACATAGTGCTTCGCTGGACTTCTCAGAGCCTGTTCAGATGATATTCCTTTCTATGGTAACAATAGATGAATTTTCTTTTATGATTGTAATGGTACCCCTAAGTCACGGTGATTCTCCTTTCCCTGGCAGCTGTCCCCAACAAACAGGGCTATACCTACTGTCACCACATCCATAGATTGTGTGGTTCTGGCCCCTGATTAATTCAGGAGAAGACATCTGACCCAAGCAAGACAAATGAAATTTGCTAGGGAATTGGGAATTTTGAACCCATACACAGATTGGGAATGATTGGGAATAACTTAACGTGTAATAACTAGCTTACTTAACATTAAGTCAGCCCTGGATAAGAAGTAATGTGCTTCTCAGGAGTGTCCACCCTCAGACTGAGCTACATATTAGCATTCAATCCCACAAGGCTACCTGTTTATGAGGAATAGAAATATGCCATATGTAGTATGTTTTAATTTCTAATATGTCCTATGTAATATGTTGTATCCTTATTATTAATAATACTTAACATTTCTTGAGCACAGTACCATATATTATGCTAAGCACTTAATATTCAGGATATTTAATCCTCACAATAACCTCTGGAGAGATTATTATCCTTTTTGTACTGAGGTGTATACATGTTATTTAATTTGCCCAATTTCCCTGCCCAAGGTGACAGCGAAGAGATAAAACTCCTGCAGAGACACTGTTAGGGTCCGCAGAGACACAGCTGGGGTCCACAGTGTCAACCACTGCCCAGCGGAGCTCCCCAGGGCTGCACATTAGAACCACCTGGAGAGCTTGTAGAACATGCCACGGCTGTGGTCCCCCCTAGTGAATCTGACTTCCCAGGTCTAGACTGTTCCCCGGCCATCTGTATTGTTAATAAATTTCCCAGGTGAGATTATCAGGTAGGCAGAATTGAAAATCATTTTGTTTCCCAGAAGTAACCAATTTTTCAGAAGTAACCAACTCACCCACCCACCCATTCACCCGCCTGCACAAGCCTTCCGGGGTTTTAGGGCACAATTTGAGATCTTAAAATTGAAATGCTGCTTTGAGTCATCCCTTTGCCACCTCAGCCTCCTTGGGAAGTTACCGTGCCAGCCTTTTTTATTTCCACAAGTTAACACTAGATGGCAAACTACACATAGGAATCATCCCATGTTAAGCATTTCCATTTCTGAAATTTAATTTTTCCTTCAAATCACCTCATTAACCAATATTTGATATTACAGTACTAAAACCAGGGTAATTCTTCATAAATTGAATTACTCTGTATTGTAGGTTAACTTGCATTCCCGTAAGCGGAGCCACAGGTCCCCTGTATATATACTACAGATTTTAGTTGGCTGCCAGCATCAGCTTTTAAATGGTATTCATTAATCACAAACATATATTAATTGAAATGCTTGTTACTTTATCATACATGAGAACGCTTTCCCACCAATATATTTCAATGTTCCTGTTAAATAATTGACCCACTAATAAAAATGTTTGCAAATATCCTGCTTACCTTTCTCAGGGGTCGTATCTCCAGGGGTGCAAGGCAGGGGGCGCTTAGACATTACTGTATGCCAATTTTTCCTTTTCCTTTCCCTTAGAAACCATTTGCTTGGATGACAGAGCTATGAAGGTGGAATATATGAGGAAAAATATAGGAAAAGTAAACACACATGCACAACATATACACACGAACACACACTGCTCCCTGTGCTGGACATGGCACAGTAGTCAGGCAAAAGCAGCTGCTTTGGATCCTAGCTCTAACACCTGTCTGCATAGCTGCACGCAAGTTTCTTGTCCATTGTAGACTTAGTTCTTTTATTTGTAAGAAAGGAGTAATGCTCCACTTTTTGAAATTAAATTAAACCACGTATATTAACTATCTGGTGCTCACTAAATGCTATCTCTTATTAACTATCGAGGGAGCCAGTTAAAAGACTTTTATGGTAGTTCAAGAAAAAACAAGTGAGGGCAACTTTGCTGAGGGTACCATGAACTCACAAAATGAGAGCAGGTCCAAAACTCTTGGTAGAGAGAGCATTTCTAGGATTTGGCAATGATCAGGGAGATAGTGACACCGGAGCAGACTTGAGGATGAGTACTGTTTGGGACATATTGAGCTTTAAATATGAGTAGGAAATCTAGGTAGAGATGCCCAAAGGCATCTCTAATTTTGTAAGGGAGAATTAGGAAGACTAAGAGTTGTCTCCTTAGAGGCGATAGCTGACACTGTAGGAGAAGAGGTGATTGTAGAAAGGCAGAAGGATCAGATCAGAGATAAAAGATCCTCCTTAGAGGACTTTCTTAGCGTGTATCCACCCTCTTGGAGAAATATTTATTAAGAAAGTTGTTCTGTATAAAATAAAAATAGTGACTAAGAGCATTTTAATCCTAACAGAAACTGGTATCTTGATATCTCACAGTAAGAAGTTGGGTTGTCAATTATAAGCACAATTTGATTGTGAAGAAAACAGTCTGGTGAGAGGAAGAAAGAACTGCATAGACATAAAACTCTCTGTTTTGTTTTTGCTTTTGCTTTTTCAACCGTTGGCCTGACATAACCTCTTTTCCAATTGTTTCCTTTCGGGTTTTGTTGTTGTCTTGGTCGTTGTTGTTGTGTCTTGTGTAATAGGAGCACACATTGATAATTTCTCTTCAAAATACAAACCCAAAGAGTAAGTTAATATCGATCCACCATGAAACCTGTTCCTGCACCTAGTAATTTTTCTGCTTGTTCCAACACTGGAAGGCCATCCTGCCTCATTACTTAGTAATTACCTGGGCAGTGCTACAACCTGAACAAACATTTATTCCAGCCAGAAACACTTCAGAGGGCAAGATTACTCTTTCAATATTTACTGTTCTGCAGTTGGTGGCTTAGACCACTACACTGCTAATGACTTTTAAACACACAAAGAAAAGTTAATAGATTTGAACGGTAGCTATCATACTCTTAAATCACTTGGTTATTGGCAAGTAATAGTAGAGTATATAATGATTGAGAAAATGACTAGTATAAAATAAATAACAAAATAATACCATGGAAGGGGACCCCTTTATACTGACATAAGATTCTACTCACAGCCAGTTTCCCAGCACATGTGACAGGGCAGCTCAGCTCTGTCCATCTCTACCCTCCACCCCCAAAGCACGAATGGTCCTTTCAGGGGCATCCATTCCACCCAGGGTGAATGCACCTTTGGCTGCTACCTCTTTATTTGTAAAACTTAGGAGAGGTGGCAAATGAGAATCTGTTTAAAGATTTTGAATCTTCTAAAGAGTCAGATCTTCTTTATTCTACATTCCTTTTCCTCACCTATTTGTTAAGACAATAAAGAGAACATGTTTTAATAGCCAGCTCTAAAATCATTCACGTGAGTAAATTCAACCAGTAAGGGGTTGCTTCCTATTTTCTGCACACCCGTGGAAACAGTAGAGACGTTGGTAGAAAGGTTTTGGAGTCAAACAGTCCAGAATTCAACTCTCTGCTCATTTATTTTATTATTCTTATGTCGTTTAAGCAAGTATTTCTGGAGAACCAACAGTGGCAGGTTTTAGGCGCTGGGATTATGGTGATAAACAAGCACAGTCCCTGCTCTCATGGAGCATACATTGTAGTTGGAGGAGACAGACAATTAAAAAAAAAAAATACCACCATGAAAATCAAAACAGGGCCTTAGGGTCTTAGGGTTCCTGGGTGGTCTGTAACTGCCTGGATGGTCAGAGAAGCTCACTGAGGGGTTCTCATCTCTCCTATCTGTGGGATATTGGGCAAGATTCTTAGCTTCTCAGTTTCCAAACTAAGTTATTGGGAGGATTTAGCTCAATAACAATTGGAAGTCACTAAATACATGGTCTGGCATGTAGCAAGCACACAATGAATGTTATCTGATATTGTTTTTATTAATAGTTTCCCAATGAGGGGACTTTGAACTGTGTCTTCACTGACCGCTGTACCCTCAGTGCATAGAGCCATGCCTGGCACGTGGCAGACATTCAATAAACATCTGTTGGCTGGATGACTTTAACACATTGACTGCCACACTAGAAAAAAAAATATTTTTTCCTTGGGGCCATGGTATTTTATTAAGAAAATAGAATAAAACCTTTGAAAATAAAATGATTCTTTCTAATTTAATGACAAATTTAATGAAAAACAAAATTTATTGACTTCTAATCATTTAATCCATGTTTTTAGAATTAATTTGTCAATATTAATTGTAACGATAAGAACATCAACAACTAAGATTTTCACAAACCAACTGCAAGTTTTGCCCAGGTTTTGCTTCATGAGGCCCCAGGCTCAAAACTGGCGCGAGTTAAATACAACTCACATGGCAGTTAATGTGTTAAGAATGAAAAGAATTATGATGGAAAAAAAAGACAACAGTGGAGATAAAATTAAATTACAAAAACGATTCATAGATGCTTGCTGCAGCCTTGGCAAATTGAATGTACCAGAACGTAAATTTTTAGGGGGAACACACGTCAAAAAATAGTGCTCAGTAGTTAAAATCATAACTAATCCTCAGAAGGAATCAAATACTTTTTTCTCTGTCTTTATCCACTAGGGGGAGTATATTATTCAGTCCTAGTCAGCCATTCCCAAGCACAGCTGAAGCAGCTTAAACATGATGATGGAATAATGACTAGAGCTAATGACCTAGCCTGCACATTTTGATTTAAGGATATGGTTATAAACTTGGTCTCAGATCAAATCAAGTAGTAACAAAAAGAAATTATCAAGATGTGATTCCTATAATCTTTTAAACTTTGTAACAGAAGAATAAACATTAAAGAAATTAAATGTTTTTATTTCATTAACAGCAAAATGAAGAAAATCTATTGTAATCAAAGTGCGTATCTGCTCATTTTTAAATTTTGGGGCACTCATGGGTGCTTTGAAAACGACTATGGAAACGTTAGCACTTGATTGTTTTAGGAATCAGTTTGCAGTTTGAGAATTATAATACTTTGCTTTTCCTTAAAATTTACTTCTTTCCATTTACTATTCTTGAGCGTAGTTGTAAAGTATAAATTGTCACTATAAAACCAATGCTGA
>CAUYPO010054111.1:0-56172 GCA_963574435.1 Cheirogaleus major | reverse complement strand
GTTAGGATTACATATATTGCCCCTGCCAACCCTCCCCCCACACTGTGTTAGGGCTTCAAGCATGTCAATCCCCTGGAGGTGCGTATTACACCCATTATGTAAGTATACACTCTTCCCCTCCCCCCCACCTGCCCATCACCTGATAAAAGATTTTTTTTTTTGACATTTTGGTTACATTATATTTCTTTGCCTCTCCATAAGAAGGGTTAGAGGTATTCCCTTCCCCCCCACAATGCTCACCACATCCCAAGGATGTGGGTCTCCCCCCGCCCCGACTCCCTGGTGAGTACTACCACCATTTGAGCACCATAGTTTTAATCAGTCAGAACCAATTTGATGGTGAGTAGATGTGGAGCCCATTTTCCTGGTCTTGTGTCACCTCACTTTGGATAACAGGCTTAAGCTTAATCCAGGATAGCATAAACAGTGCTAATTCACTGTTGTTTCTTAGAATTGAGTAATATTCCATTGTGAGCATATACCAAATTTTAATTATCCATTCCTGAATTGACGGGCACTTGGGTTGTTTCCAAGACCTTGCAATAGTGATTTGTGCTGCAATAAACATTCAGGTGCAGATGTCTTTATAATAGAATGACTTATGCTCTTTTATTCTCTGTCTTCATTAACAAAGCCTGCTATAGACTTCATTAAATATATATATATATATATATATATATATATATATATATATATATAAAGGGAATGCCTGGAATGAGATAAATTCAGTGGGATAGGTCTCTATTGATAGGACAATTTCATGTAGTCAGTTAAAGCAAAATATTAAAGAAGAGGCAGCTAATGTAAACATATTAAACATGCAGTTGTTTTATATTAATAATAGAAGAGTGGTAGGAACTAAGGCAAAGTGTTTGTTTAACATTATGAAAAACTGCCAAACCTATTTCCAAAAGGTTGTGCCATATTACACTTCCACTAGAAATGCATATAAATTCCAGGTCCTCTACTTCCTCCTCAACTTTTGGAGTTGTCAAACTCTTAAATTTTAGCCATGCCAATAGATAACTAGTGGCATCACATTGTTTGTTTTTTAATTTGCATTTCTTGGGTACTATTTATATTAAGCATGTTTTCATGTGCTTATTGATCATTAATTAATAGTTTCTTTTGTGAAATGTCCATTAAAATCTTGAGCACATTTTGTTATTAGGTCATTTGTTTTTTAAATTAATGTACTTTAGGATATAAATATATATGCATATTTAGGATATAAATATATATCCATATACACACATGTGAATACACACACACACACACACACCTCCTGAATAAAAATCCTTTGTCAGATAAATGACTTATATTTTCACACAGTTTGTAAATTAAATTTTTAGCAGAATTTTTAAAACTTTGGGAAAATTTGTTTTATCAAGTTCTTCTTTATAGTTAGTGCTTTCTAAATCCTGTGTTAGCAATCTCAGTCCACATTCATGTTAGAAAGATATCCTCCTATGTTTTCTTCTGGAAGATTAGATGTTTCTTTTATAGTTAGGCCTATGATGCATTTTAATTTTTTTATAATGTGTGCTATGGGCTAAAATTTAGTGTTTTGCTTTGTTCTGTTTTTCCATACAGATAACCAGTTGTTTCAGCATTATATTAAAAAAATCTATTTGTTCAATTGTTTTGAAAACTTGGCCCAAAAATCAATTGATTTTATGAGTGTGTGTCTATTTACACATTCCCTGTTGTGTTCTGTTAGCTGTTTGTCTGTCTTTAATTCAATACCACTCTGTCTAGATTAACGTAGTTTTAAAGTAAGTCATGAAATCAGATGCTAGATATCTTCCTCCTTTTTTTGTCAAGATTCATTTGACTATCTTAGAGACCATGTATTTTTTCATACAGATTGTAGTGTCAGTTTGTCAATTTCTACATAAAAGCCCACTGCAAAGATTTTGAATGGGCTTATATTAGATTTATAAATTAATTTGGGGAAAATTAAAATCTTAACAATATTGAGTTTGCCAATACATGAACATAATGTATCTCTGCATTTATCTAGGTCTTCATTGATTTCTGTCAGCATTTGTTTATTAGATTTGAGTGTATAGGACTTACACACATATTGCTAAATGTATCCGTAAATGTTTTGGTTTTGATGCAATTGTAATAATAATTTTTAAAATTTCACTTTCCAATTGTTTACTGATAAAATACAGAAATGAAATTAATTGATTCTTATGTATTGACCTTAATCTTTTTTTTGGTTTTTTTTTTATCTTTTTTTTTTTTTATTTCATCATATAATGGGAGTACAAATATTGTTAGGATTACATACATTGCCCCTACCACTCCTCCCCCCCCAACGTGCCAGAGCTTCAAGTAAGTCCAGTCCCCAGGTGGCGCGCATGGCACACATTATGTAGGATTTGCTTTGGTTTTTTGTTGTGTTTGGTTTGGTTTGGTTTGGTTTCTTATAATTTCCTACACACTTGATTGTGTCACCCATAAATGAACGAATTTTACTTCTTCCTTTCCAAACTTCATATCTTTGATTTTTTTTTACTATCTATTTCACTCTTTGGGACCTCCAGTGTAATGATCAGTAGATGTTATGAGAACAGCCATCTTTGTATTATTCCCAGACTTAAAGGGCAAGCATTCAGTTTTTACAAATTAAGTGTGATGACCTTTGTAGATGACCTTTGTCTGCATTAAGGCTTAACCTTTTATTTTATATTTGCTGAGAGGTTGGGGAGGGGGTGTTGTTGTTGTTGTTGTTTTTATTAGTGTGTTGAGTGTGGTCAAGTTCTGGCTCTGATGCTGACTGTGTATATGAACTGACCCAAGACTTCCTTTTCTCATCTTTCAGTTATACCTCCAGGGTGTCTTTGAGGACTGAGGGAATGGATAATGACTACTTTGCACAATGCTGCACACTTGATTCTAATTTCTAACTTTTTATTTAATTCTGATGTGACAGAAAAATATTCTGTGTAATTTTATTTCTTTCAAGTTCATTGCTGCTTTCTAAAACGTCTTTGCAAATTGTTAATCTTGGTGAATATTTTGTATGCATTTCAAAAGGATGTGTATTTTGCAGTTTTGCGGTGTGGTGTTTCATAATTGTCAGCTAAGGTAATTGGTATCAGTGTTGTTCAAGTCTTCAATATCCTTACTGATTTCTTCAATCTACTTAGTCATTCAATTATTGAAAGAGAGAGAGGTGTTGAAATCTTTACATATAATATGGATTTTTCCAATTCTCTATTTAGTTCTGCCAGTATTTGTTTTATGTATTTTGGAACTGTGTTATTAAGTACATATACACACTTAAGATTGATATGTCTTTTTGATTAATTCTTTTGAATTATGAAATGTCTGTGGGTTTTTTTTGTTAATATTCTGTGTCTGATATTAATTAAGCCATTCCAGATTTCTTATAATTAGTATTTGCATGGTACATCTTTTTTCCATTTCAAATTTTATCTATCAGTATCTTTATATATAATATATATTTCTTATTTACAGCATATTATTGAGTCTCGAAACTTTTAATCCAATCTGTTCATTTCTGCCTTTTAATTTGAATGTTTAATTCACTTGTCTTTAATGTAATTATTGATATTACTGGCTTTAAGTCTACCATCTTGTTATTTGTTATCTGTTTCATATATTCTTTATTTTTGTCTCCTTTAGATGAATTGGAATTTTCATTGTATTTTAGCACCTCTTCTAGCCTTTGGCTCTACCTCTTTGTTTTGAGTATTTTCTTTTTTTAGTCTTTTTTTCTCTAGAATTTGCAATATTTTTCTTAACTTATCAGTTTGAGTTTATTTTGAATTATTCACTTTACCTATTTGATGAGAAACTTGCTATGGCATACTTGCAAATCTTCCCTCCTGTCCTTTGTGTTGTGTTATAATGTGTTTTAGTTTTGCATATATTATAAAGTGCCACAATATATTTTTCAGTTTTGCTTTAAAATACTATCTTCTAAAAAATGAGAAAATATTTTTGTTTATTTGCATATCTTCCATTTCTGGCACTATCCATTCTTCATAACATTTTAGTCTAAAGAACTATTTGTTTCTGGTGATGCACCTGTGCTGGTGACAAATTCTGTCAGCGTTGTTTTAATCTAAAATGTCTTATTTCATTTGAATTTTTATAGTTCAATAATTTTTTAAGAAAGTTTTCAAATACATGGATGATTTTAAAGAATTGTACACTAAGTAGTTACCCCATGTAGATTCTACCATTAACATTTTGCTATCTTTGCTTTACCATATATCTATTCATTCCTCTACCTATCCATCAATATATCTAATTTTTGATACCTTTTTAAAGTAGCTTCAGACATCAGTAAACATTTAAGCATCTTATCATTATGAATATTTAATATTTATTTATAGTTCTCTTATTGTTTTAGGTAAAGCTTAAATAGAGTAACAAATTGCATAACTCAAGTATACAATTTGATAATTTTTGAGATTTGCATATATCTGCATAGCCTAATATCCTGTCAAGATAGAAAATATTGCCATCACTACAGAGAGTAGCATTCTTCTCCTTCCCCTTATCAGTCAATTCTTACTACCCCTGAACCCCATCCCACATAATACAATTGTTTTAATTTTCCTTTTTAGAATAGATTATTTTTTCCTATTCTAGAACTTTACATACATGGACTCAAACATGATGTGCTATTATGTAAGGATTCTTTCACTCAGCAAATGTTCTTGGTATTTATCCATGCTGTTGTGTATATCAGTCATTTGTTCCTTTTGTTTGTGAAGGGGTGTTTTTTCTTTTTAAATAACGTATCACAATTTGTTTATTCATTCTCTGGGTAGTGGACATTTGGGTTGTTTTCAGTTTTGGGGTCTTTTGAATAAAACTTCAGTCCAGATTGCTATCCAAGTCTCTTTATGAGCTTCTGCTTTTATTTCTCTAAGGTGAACACCAACACCTATGAGTGGAATCACTGCCTTAGTTTTATCAGACCTAAGATAAACTGATGAAACTAAGCCAGTAATTAGTTTTATACTGAGTATAATTAATTTTATACTGAGAAATTTTTCATGCTTATTGACCATCTGTATGTTTTCTTTTGTGATGTGACTGTTCAAACATTTTGTTCATTTTATAATTAGGTTGATTGTGTTTTTGTTATTGAATCTTAGAGTTCCTTATTTGTCCTGGATACCAGTCATTTGTCAGATACATGTTTCACAAATACTTTTTTCCTAGTCTGTTGCATGACAATTTGTTTTTTAATGGTATATTTTAATGAGAAGAGGTTCTTATTTTTGATGAGGTGTAGTTTATCAACTTTTTCTTTAATGGTTATTACTTTATGTCCTAAGAAAACTTTGCATATCCCAAATCATGAGGATTAATCTTTTGTTTAGATCTACAGTTCATCTCTAATTATTTTTTAGATGAATGGTGTGAAGTAGAAATTGAAGTTTAATTTTCTTTTAATATTGATATCAAGTTATTCCAGCACAATTTATTGGAAAGATTTTCATTTCCTCATTATGTTGCACTGGTTATTGCCTTTGTCGATATTTCACTAGTTAGGTTGAAAGTTTATCTTTTTCTTTTTTCTTTCATCTCTTTAAAGATATCATTGCATTTTCTCCTAGCTAATATTATTTATAATGCAAATTGGGCAATTCTTTTTGTTTTGATTTGCTTATTATTGTGCCCTTTATGTATGTCTCATCTTTTTCTCTGGCAGATTTAAGATTTTCACTTCTTCATTAATTTTGAATACTTAAATCATGATACCTTTGGTAGTGTTCTACTTGTATGTATTCTATTTTGGGTTCATTAAACTTCTTGGATCTATGAGTTTATATTTTTTATTTAATTTGAAAATTTTTCAGCCATTATTTCTTCAAACATGTTTTGTTTCACCTCCTGACTCTTTCTTCATCTTTTAGTCCTCCAATTAAATTTAGGATAGGCCACCTAGGGTTTCCTCTGAGGTTCTTGTTATTTTTTTCATCCTTTTTACCCCTCTGTGTTTGTGTAGTATCTAGCATTCACTGATCATTTCTTTTGTGATGTCTAATCTGCAGCATTTTAAATTTCAGAATAGTATTTTTTAGTTTTTGAATCTCCATTTCTCCATTGAAATGTCTCTATTAATATTTTCTAGTTGCTGTTCACAATGGTCATGATCTTTCTTTAATCCAACAAACATATTTATAATATCCATTTTGAATTACTTATCTGGTAATTGCATTATCTTTGTAAATTCTGATCCTGTTTATATTGGCTGATTTTTTAACATTTTTTTAAATTTTTATTTTCATCATATTTTTTATTATTCTTCTGTGTAGCATTTTTTAAGATCATATGCCAGATATTATGGGTGTTACATCATTAAATGTATGGATTTTATAAGAGAGAATTAGTTTTGTTCCAGCGGGTAGTTAATTTATTTGCGTAGCTCTTTGCTTTTTTTTTCCTTTGAAGCATCCTACTTATCTTTGTTAGAGTAAGTCTAAAATAGCCTTTTCTGTAGAGCTAGACTGGACCTACTATCCAGGGTCTCTGCTTAATATTTGGGGAGCTCAACAAAGTCTCTTCATTTTGAGTGTTTTCAACTCAGCTGTCTCCCAGCCCTGCATGTGCTCCTAAAGCTGCTCCCTTCTTTGCCTGACCTTGTGAAGTATCACCTTCAATATGTACGTATTTGGCAAAATTTGAGGTAACCCATGCAGATTTCTAGAATTCCTTTATTACAAAGATTTCTTCTCTCAGGTATCCAGGCTTATAAATTCAATCCAACTCCATCGTCTTGAACTCTAATTTCTGTCTCCTTAACTCAGTGCAAACACTGTCTTCTTTTGGCTTTTCCCTTTCTGACTCACAGTTTAAAAAGTGCCTTCAGTCAAAAAACCAGAGTGATTGTGGGGTTTACCTTTTTTGTGTCTTTTCTATCACAAATCACATCCTTGTGCTATCAGTTGTCCAATTTTGAAAAACTCTTATTTTAGATATGGAGAAAAGGCTAGTCTAGTATCCAATACTCCTGTAAAAACAGAAGCTGAAGTCCAAAATGAACAAGTTTTAACACACTACAATAGCCAAACCCCTCAAGTCTGCAGATCAATTTGGTCATAGGTTTACCATCATTTAAACAAAGCATTCTCTTTGTTTGCAGTTCAGGAAAATGGTTATTACCACAGTTCCAAAAAGTATCAAAAATTCCTGATGATTTAGCACAGAGTAGCCATGTACTCTTTGGCAGAGAACATTTGAAAGTCCAAGCAGCCAGAATTTGGTTTGGACACTGAATGGAATCTAAGACTTCATCTATCATAATGAAGATGAGGGAAATATCTTAGATTTACTAGGAGAAATGTGATTGCAGAACAAGAACTTGAAACAGGGAAAATGACTTGGACATGAGATGTTGAACCATTGTAACCAACGGTGGTTAGCTGGAAATTTGGGCTTCGGGGCCAATTATTACCCTAGAACTGCAAAAGAGGTAGAAAAATTTCTGATTTAGGGAGTAAAAACAAGCAAATAGCTCAGTATGTCTATGTCTTGAATCAGATTATTAGTGAAATCAATAAGAGAAGAAGTTTAGGAGCCCAGTTTGGTCAAATCACATTACGCCTTCTTGATTAGAAACCTTTTGGTTTGGGATTACATCAGAGTAAAATCTTGGCAGATAAAAAATGTAGGCTGAGGGTCACCATTTCCCTGTATGCCAGCACTGTTTTACATGACAGCCTTGTAGAGCACTTCCTGAATGTGACTCCAGCCGTCTAGAAAATCCGGCTGGTGGATTATTTATCTTGAGATTCCATTTAGTTAAGTAGCATTCCGGACTCCTTGTCATCAAGATGTCTACACAAAATACAATCTATAAATATGACACATGTGACTATATGACACAAAACAGAATTAAGAAGCCTATTAGAAATAAAATGAACAGTAGTAAAATGAATGTGGCAGAAGTAAATTTATGAGGGTGATTGATCTCTTTGTCATTAAGCAAGATCTCTATTTTTTTAAAAATCCATCTTGGGTAAGTGTAGCCAATTATAAAATGTCCATCCAGACCAAATAATGAAAATAATAGTGGGAAGTACCCCAGTATACTGCTAACATAACATCTACTCAGAAATACCAAGGACCCAGTGATTTTCATGCCAGCTACCCAAATTGATCTTAGTAAATTCTCACAACTGCACTTACATAGCTTCTTGCATTTAATGATTCAGTTTTCTTATTTTAAAGCACCATTATTTACGGAACAAGTTCAAGAGTATCTGATATTAATAATAATTTTACACTGCTAAAGTCCTGGCTGTACCTGCAACAGGATTAATATCCTGGGTTTAGGATAATAAACTTGAAACTTTACCATTTGCCCTTTAATTAGACAACTTCAGGCTCAGCTCCAGGCAGTTTACCATTTTTCCCTTAAGATAGATACCTGTTTTAAAGGTGACTTTTCTAGTAGTATATGAGCAATAATTGAACTTCATGATGGTGTTGTGCAAAGATTCTTGCACTTTGCAGTCAGGGAGCCTCTATAGCAATCCTAGCTTTGAATGAGATTCTCCATTCCTTGGCTCAGAAAAAAACACTTAACACCTGCAATATTCTAGGTGTTCATAGAAGCCTTACCTCACCACCACACCTAGTATGCCTTCCCTGCCCTAGCTTCCATCACCTCTACTCCATTACCCTGGTTTATTTCTTTTATAGCACTGATCACTATTTAAAATTAACTGGCTTATTTATTTATTTCCTTATTTATTTACTGCATTAGAATATTATTAATAGCTCCGTAAGGGGAGAGACCCTTTCTGTCTTATCTGCTATTGTATTTCCAAAAGCTTTTGGCAAATGGTAGATGGCGATAAATAATTATCAGTTTAACTAATACATAATTTAAACCACTCCTCCTTCAGATCCAATAAATATACTCTTCCTCCTTCAAATTCTTAAGCTTCATTATTATTAGCTAATAAACCAACCAAAGAATGTTGCTGATATACAGTATAGTACTAGGTTTATTTTAAATATCACAGAAGTATAAAGTGCTATATCTGAAAGTATTCATTGAAACACTAGGTGTTCTAGGGGTAAGGTGGATGCAAAGGACATAATCTCTACCTGGAAGACTATAAATATATAGTTTAGTGGGAATGGGAAGGAGCAGAGAAGCAGACCTGTAGACAAATTACAATATAATAAAAATATTGTATTAAGATAAGAAACAAAGGAAAGAGTGAGAATTTCTAACCGGTGGATCTCAGACTGCAAGAAGGGTTTTATTCCACAAAGACTTAAGCAAAATAATGATATTTGAATATGGACTTGAAAACTAAAAATGAGAAAGGACTTCCAGCCAGAAGTCATAGCATGAGCAAAAGGCATGACATTAAATGTTCCTGAAGTTTTTGAGGAGAGGGAAATGGTAAATTAGGCAGGGAGGTGGTTAGTGATTTGGTTGTGACAGACTTATTTACAGAGCTAATGAGTTAATATTTGTTTTTTATGCAATTGAGAATTACCTCACTATATTTATGATTGTTCCAAAGAAACTGATAAACTGCCTATAATATAAACAATTAGCAGATAAAGAAGAAATCTGCTCATATCTACATGTTGCAAGTCAATCTTTGGAATGTGTACCCTAGAACTGTGGACAGAGAGATACTTTCAAGCTAAGCATACTGAGCATTTGGTGGATGCCTTCTCTTTCTGCCCAGTGAAAATATGGCTTTTGAGGCCTATTTCCAAATAAAAGGAAAGGGAATTAAATTCCTTTGACACTGGACAAGAGAATGGAACTAAAACTAATGGAAATATGTTATGATTTTTACACAAATCATCTGTACCAACAATTAAAATTCTACCAATATCCCGGGCTTCTCCTGGTAGCAGTGAGGACTCCATCCCAAGGTATGGACAGAGGATGGAATGACACTTTTCCAAAATACTTTTGATAAGATTCAGGTATCAAATTGTGACTTGAATTAGATGACCTTCTAACTCCTTCCCAAATTAAGGTTCTATTTTAATTTGTATGTCATCAAAAATTATTAAAATAAAAAACACCTTCTATGCCAGGTGCTGGAAACAAAAGTATAAATATGACACAGTCTAGTATTTAAAAAATAGTACTGAAATTCTACAATGTTATCTCTGCCTATTCACACATGTAAGGCAAGTGCATGGCTAAGCTGCTTGGCTTATGCAACTATTTGCAGGATGATAGGTCACTGTGTTCACTGCACAGAAATCAATTCTGTTTCTTTGTTGTTCACTCCAGTGGTAGCTCCAAGATACACAGTGGAACTGGCATGTGGTTTTGGAGCCACAGTCCTGCTAGTGGTGATTCTCATTGTTGTTTACCACGTTTATTGGCTGGAGATGGTCCTATTTTACCGGGCTCATTTTGGAACCGATGAAACCATTTTGGGTAAGTTTAATGTAAACCTCTTCTACTGTCATCTTTAGAAAACCTGTTGGGGAAAAACAGAAAAGAAAAGAAAGTATGGTGACTTGCTAAGACCTAGATTAACTGGGAGATTTAAGCAGATTACCTTTTATTTCAGCCCTTACTATTAAAAATCTGTCCAATGTGTATTATTCTCCTTTCTTGGATTAATATGTCATTTTTTATAAAGTAGCACTGTTTAGATGGAATTATAATTCAAGCTACTTCTTTAACTTAAAATTTTCTAGTAGCCACATTAGAAAAAGTAATAAGAAATAAGTAAAAATAATGATTCAACTAAACATATTCATAATACTATCATTTTAGCATGTAATTAATATTACAAAATTAATGAGATATCTTACGGTCTTTTTTATTGATGCTAAAAATCTTCAAAATTCAAAATGTATTGTATTTTATCATTGCAGCACGTGTCAACTCAGACCAGCTGCAATTCAAGAGCTCAACAGACACATGTGGTTTGCAGCTGCTGTGTACAGGTCTACACTCTTTGTACTCAAAGGGTGATCCATGAACCAGCAGCTTCAGCAACACCTGGCAGCTTATCAGAAAGAGACTCTTAGATCTAACCCCTATTGAATCTGAATCTACATTTAAACAACATTTCCAAGTGATTCATGTACACATTAAACATTAAGAAATACTGCTCTCGTACAAATTTGCCTAGTAAAAAGAATAGAACATTTAAACATACAAATTATTAGGTCCACCCCCTAAAGATTCTAATTCAGAAGGTTTGTGAAGAGACACAAAATCTATATTTTTAACAAGAGGTGACTTTTATAATTAGGAAACTTTGGGAAAGATTGGTCCATTGACTCTAAGTATATTTTTAGCTATAGTTCCTTTCAGGTATAAATAATTCAGGCAGTTTTATAAAGTTTTGCTCAGTTTATGTTCTAATATATTAGTGAGTGATATACTAGAATAGGAAGTTGAAATTTTATGGATGGTATTAATTGTCAGCGCCTATGATTTACATTGTGATTCTGTTAACTCAAAATTGAATGGGCCAAACTTCACTCCTTCTCCACTGTGAAGATTCAACTCAGTGAGATAAGAGTAGAAGACATATCAGATAAAATTCAAAATTACACCTTCAAATAGTCATTTTTCCTGGAGACCTGTTATAAGTAGAAAATCACACTGGCATCTGTCACATAATGAAATATCTAATATGCAGAAGTTTCATTTAAGAAAAAATATAATACTATTGAGAAACTTTCATAATTTCTATTGGATCTGTGTTCCTTTTGCTAGATGGGAAGGAGTATGATATTTATGTGTCCTATGCAAGGAATGCTGAGGAAGAGGAATTTGTATTACTGACCCTCCGTGGAGTTTTGGAGAATGAATTTGGTTATAAGCTGTGCATCTTTGACCGAGACAGTCTGCCTGGGGGAAGTAGGTATTTCAGATGAGTACAAATGATGCTACCATAAAAGGCAAATGGGGCCATTGGGTTTGAGTCATGTGTAAGAGTCATGGCACAGTTCTATACTGGCATCCTGGGATATTTAATGTCCAATTCTTTGATAAAGTAGAGACTTCTCTAGGAATGAAACTGCCTTATAGGATGTATACTATGCAAATCATTTTATGGTATTAAAATATTTTCCCTCATAATCTTTAAGAGCTGAATGTCAGAAAACTGTGGATGCACTGTGGATTACACTTCTATTAAAGTGACACAGCTTTAAATATCAGATTTACTCACATTAAGATGTTTATAAGGTTTAGGTTGATCTGCATTGGTTTACCTAGAATTTCTTTTTTATAAGAATGAGTATTAAAAAAACTTTTTTTTTTTTACAAAGGCTGAGGTTTACTCAGTTTTACTGAAACTGAGTTGTCGAAGAGAGTACATAGAATTTTTCCTTATATTACTCACTGATAATAATTAGAAATTATCCCTTTGGCATTTGCTCATTTCCTTTTTCTCACTTTTATTTTTAAGCAAAATATCACAACACAAATCCCCCCTTTTGGGTCTGTTTCTTCATTTCTATTAGCTTATACATTTGAGATTTATTTTAAGATTTTATGAAAGCCAGTATATTCTAGTAGGTTAAAAAAAGAAAAGCTTGAATTGCTGAATGTGTTAAAATAAAAGTAAATCTCTTCTGTCTACACAGTGTCACTAAGTAATGATCCATATGAATCTTTTTTAATAAACACATAAGTAACATTCCTAAACCCACTGTTAAACTGCATACTGTTGAAATGTACATAATGTCTCTAATACTAAGCATGACAACCTAATTTTCTTCCTATAAAATCCTACTGACATTGATAATTTAACTTTTTTTAAAATGTTACATGGATAATTGAGATACAGAATAGACTTAAAATTTTATTCTAATTTTAGTTTAGCTAGATCAGTTATTTTACATCCCCAGTTATCACCCAAAAGCCCATCATGCTTGTGTTCTACAGAAGATATCTCCTTCAATACAACTTTGCCATAAAATGATGACTTAATTATATGGCTAAAGGATAAATTCCACCCATTTTGATACTCAGTTCCCCCAAACATTTATTAATCCATTTATTCATTCATACAGACATTCTATAAATACTTATTTACTGTGTGAAAAGTTATATAAAGATATACAGTATGTAACTGGGTAAGACCCTCCAGTAGGAGTTGATAATTCTTTGGAGAATTCAAGCTCTACATAATTACTCTTGCATCTTACTTTGGATGGTTGATCCTTGCATCCTTTTGTATTCTCCCTACTGCTCTTAACCAATCCTCTGACTCTGGATCTCTTTCCACGCTTACACATGGTCAACCTCAAGTCCATTGCTTGGAGTAGACAAATAATTATTCCCAGATTCTTCTCCAGGCTGCACTTAATTGCAAGTCTTTCCTTACAACTTCTGGACCTGTGAAGATTAGGATACAAAATGACTGCTTAGGGGAGTATAGCAATCCATGCTGTAGGTTTCCACAACACTAGTACATTACCTGGAATTGGCAACTATCTGAACCCCTGGTTAAGAATTATACAGTCCTCAATAAGCAATGGTGAGGAGATAGATTGGTCCCAATAATTTAGTGACAAGAACTAGTCAGGACCCTTGACAGCAGAATAAAATTACATTGCATTTCCATTTTCCCTGCTTTTTCTCTTTCTTTTTGTACATGAAGCAGGCATTTGCCTGTTAGTGAAAGCAGACACATCATCCAGCAGCTGCTGAAACACATGGCTCTGTATTAATGATAGGAGTTTGAGGAGAAAGATCCAGGGACTAATTTAGACTCTAGAGCAGATAGAAGTAGGAAGCTGAGCTGAGAATGTATGGCCAGCCAAAATGCCATTCAATTGGCTAGATTTGTTATAAGGTCCTATTCCAACCACTTAGTGATATCAGTCTGAGTCATGTAGATATCCAACAATAGAGAGGGACTTTCAAAAAATGAAGGTTCCTGCTCTTATTGTCCTGTGTTAGCAAAAAATAAAGTTCTGTGATTTTGATTTTATAATACATATCTTTTTGAATGCCCATTGTTGCTAGAGAGTTTATACATGGGTATCTTCTAGGAGAAAGGGCTGAAGAGCTGATTTGGCAAGACCTTAACGTGCCACACAGTTTAAGAAACTTATTTCAGTACAACACATCTGTTCTTCATGTCTCAACGCTTCTGAATACCAAAGTCACAGCAGTATACTACTTTCTGGCTTCATACTTGTTTGGAATTCTTCTTAGGGTGGAATATGTGTATATAGTTTTCATTTTCCCGGAGGACAGTGACGTTTAATGATTGAGAGTGCTTAGGTCTGAGGATTAAGTTGTTCAAAGTTGCTGGTAAAAAGTTTCACCTCAGTTGGTTCTTAGGCTGTTAGCCTAAGTTCCCTACATTTGCTCCTCAAATCCCATGCTTTTGGGGAAATTTTGGCCAACACTAATCCCCATGGTTGTTTTCTTTCCCAGTTGTCACAGATGAGACCTTGAGCTTCATTCAGAAAAGCAGACGCCTCCTGGTTGTCCTAAGCCCCAACTACGTGCTCCAGGGAACCCAGGCCCTCCTGGAGCTCAAGGCTGGCCTAGAAAATATGGCCTCTCGGGGCAACATCAACGTCATTTTAGTGCAGTACAAAGCTGTGAAGGAGACGAAGGTGAAAGAGCTGAAGCGGGCTAAGACGGTGCTTACGGTCATTAAATGGAAAGGGGAAAAATCCAAGTATCCACAGGGCAGGTTCTGGAAGCAGCTACAGGTGGCCATGCCAGTGAAGAGAAGTCCCAGGCGGTCTAGCAGTGACGAGCAGGGTCTCTCCTATTCATCCTTGAAAAACGTATGAAAGGGACAATGAAATGGGTAAAAAGACCAAGGGGTACTTCAGGAAGGGTCTTCTCATTCTTCTTTCCCAGTTTATGGTTTCATAGGCAGAAAATAATTGTCTAAGCCTCCCCATAAACATAAATCCAGAGTGACTCTATGGCTGGCTGTTCTCTTTCCTCAGCCAAGACTAACATTCAGAATGATATTATCAACACTCAGTCACCAGACTCTGATGTCACTATGTTCTTTGCAGGCAAAGACTTGGTTGATGTGACTTGCCCCTTCTGCATCATCCATCCCTGTTCTTATATATCACTATTATTTTTTGTTTAATCTTAATATATGGAACAGCCTTTCTCATGGATTTAAAGATGCCTTTAAAATAAGTCATCTGTTGACAGAGTCATTATGAGTTTCTGAAAAGTTTTCTTTTTCTTTTATTTTTATTCAGCCATTGAAAAGATAATCAGGGCCTAAACTTTAGCTGAGGAAAATGAACTCTTTTTCCCATTCAGCTGTGTCAGCAAGACTGACATTCTCTTAGGGTGACACAAAACAAGAGAACTGAAAATGTTCCTTACAATCGATTTAAAGGGCTTACTTTTCTTCTCCTATACCACCTTTGCCCTCCATCTCAGGTAATTGATGTCATATTTGGTAAACTTGAAAAATATAAGTTTTGTTTTTACTACAGTAAATTACCGACTATCTGCAGGTAGACTCACATTTTTCATTCCATCTCCGTATCTCCCATCGGCCATTTAGAGTTTGCAGGTGGCTCCCTATTTGGTTCAGTCTGAGAGGAAACTTCTCCTAATGGTGTTAATAGACAGTAAGGTAACAACAAAATGCTTTGAGGACAAATTTTGACTTTTGAAAAGAGCACAGAACAGGATGTTTGGCAATTTGTCTTTTAATCTTAGCCTTGCTAATGTGACTACCAGGAAAGTGATTTCTCCTTACTTGTTTATGTCTCTCCATTGTGAAGTGTGAAGGTTAGACTTAGTGACCTTGAGAGTCAGCATTAATATTCTAAGAGAATTAATTGTATGGCCCGTAATTTACTCTCTATTACAGGTAATACAGTTGCTCCAAATAAGTCAGTCTGAAAAGTCACTGTCAATGAAACTTGCTTTTGTTTTAAGTAACATTTTACTGTTCTTAAGACTTGGAAAACTAAGTGCAGAGTTTACAGCATGGTAAATATCTATGTTACATGTAGATTTTATATATATGTATGTGTATATATATCTACACACCACAAATTATGTGTATGGATATATACACACACATGTAATTAATGTGTGTGTATATATCCACATGCACATGTATTATATATATGTGTATGTGTGTGTGTGTGTGTGTGTATGACTTTAAAGATCCATTGGTACAATATTACAAAACTGCTGGAACTCTTGTGCAGTTTTTAAATTGTTTTTACTGTAATGCTTTTGTGTCAGTGTATTTTGTACATTAATATTTTTTGTTAACTCACAGCTCACAGAGTAGTACTTGTCATTAGTTCTTGCTTTCCGTAACTTAATATAAATAACTTACTACTTTTATGGTTGATCTGGGTTGCAGTGGCATCTGTTGTGCACAGAACTCCCATGGTCACTGCTAAGCAGTAGCCAGTCACCTAGCATTAGCTGATTTACTACAACATTCCTAGCATACACATTTAGAAACTAAGCTGTGTTAATCTTGGTGCTCAAGTATCTAGACTATTGAATGATAAAAGAAACAAATGTACTTATACATGAGTCTGGGTATCCTATGAAACACAATAATTCATAACTTAAGGAAGCCTTTTCCCAGTAGTATGAATGTTGTAAGTAATTCTAAAATTACCTCCTATATTTAGGTGTCCTTCATCAGTATTAAAGTCCATAATAAATCATTTCTCTATATAAGAGTTATTGATTATTTTAAATTGAAATAAAGTTCACTTTTGAATTATTGACTATGAAGCTATGATATGGATTCACTCTTGAATCTAATTTGTTTTAGCCTTATTAATGTTTTTTCTTATTACAAACCACAGTTATTCCCCCTATTAACCTTTCACTTACAAGACAGGGGAAACTTATTCCAGATAAGCTTTGAATATCAATTCTTGCATGAGCTTTAGGTAAATAGAGAATAGTCTCATCACCAAGGGGCCATTCTCTTGCTAATGCTGCATTTCTTTTGCACTTTTAGATTCCATATTTATCCCAAATGCTGTTGGGTGCCCCTAGAAACTCCTTGATTTTTTCCCCCTATTTATATTCCTGCCTTTGGTACTGAACTTTTCCAAATGCTATAATATAAAGCATATAAAATCTAGGTTATATATGTCTCATTGTAAGAGAACTTTGTTTTTGGAACTATGTTCCAGAAGATGCCCGACACAGAACATTTGAGGGAGATAGGGAAATATACCTGTAATTTAGAGAGCAAGAACAAATCATATCTCTAATTAAAAAAAAAAAAAACTTAATGGTTTTATATAAATGATATCATGACTTTTTGTACCCAGGTTAACAAAGAACTGTGATGTATAGAGTGTCTAATTACAAAATCATATAAAATTTATTTCTTTTCTGTATTGTAACATAGATGATTCCTTAGGATTCTAATAAAAGAGCACTCCATTGTGTTGGGGAACAAAAACATCACTCCACTAGTTAATTACCCATTTTCTTTCCATATGTTTTAATGTTTTGAAATTATCTTTTTAATTTTATTCATGAACTTTTGTATTTTTCATTTTTCATTTGATTTGTAAATTTACTTATTTTATAAATAAACCATTTATTTTCAGCTTTGAATTTTATTTTGTGCATGTGTTTTATGTCTTTACATTCACATTTGGGCATAAGAAATGAGAATAAAAAGAACTAATAATTGTACTTATGCAAGGAAATGTAATAAGTTATATTAGTTAAGTTTGTTTCTGAGAGAAATCTGAGAAAAATGGAAATTTAATATCAAGGTCATTTTTGTTACATGTGAGTAAAAGAGTTACTTAAGTAAAATGGATAGTTCCAGAATACTAGGACATATTTTGTGTGTGTATGTGTGTGTGTTTGTGTGTATGTATGGAAAGAGATAGGCAGAAAGACAGACAGATAGAGAGGGAGAGGGAAGAAAACAGAGAGAGAGAATGAGAGAGGAGGGAAGAGAGAGTGGAAAGAGAGATTCTTTTAAAACAAAAACACAAGCCTATTCCTTTTGTTCAGCTTAGAACTAGCTTACTGGAATCTCTTACCTTTTTTTATAGGCTTTGATGCAATCCCAAGGCAGTTGCTTTGGAATGAGATAAAAAATTAATGCCCTGACTTTAGTTAATGAATTATCATTTGAATCGAAGAAATATTTCTCTCAAAAACTTTGAATAAATCGATGGTAAATATTTGAAAATGCATTTTCTTTTTTGTTAATAATATTAAGTCCATAGTAACAGGTGTGCCTTCTTGCTTACGAAATCCTTATTTATTCATTTATACAAAGAATATTTATTGAGTCCCCATAACATGCTCTGAACTGGTTAACTTAGAAAAAAAATTTTTACTGTAGAATTTTCCTCTTGCAAATCAGTCCCCAAAGGGTAGACTTAGGATCAATGGATCGAAGTTACCAAGAAACAGATTTCTACTCAATTAGGAAACAACTATAAAAAAGAGTTTAACACTAACGGAATTCACTATCTTTGGAGATAGTAGGTCCCCCATTACAAGCAGTGATTTGATGGATTTTTATTGAGATTTTGTATATGGGCTTTCTGCATTGGATAACTGGTTATTAGTCTGAAGTTGCTTCTAATCCTGAGAGCATTAAGTGACCTCCTAGAATATAGTAATGATTATTTAGAAGATTCAGTATCAGAAGTTTGATTATCATGTATCTGGCTTTTACTGACCTTGTTAAAACTCTCAAGATATTTTTTTATGTCATTTACTGATGTCATTATCATCAAATAAATTCACAGTATGGTATGAGAGACATATTCAGTAACTAGTCCACCTTAATTCTTTGCTTCTACCCAAGCATCATAAAGTAAATTTAGCAATGGGTTAGGAGATAGAGTGTTTCAGTAGTAATATTTATCCACACCTATTTTAAACTAAATGTACAGAATTATTTAAACATTATTACTCTTATAAATCCATACATTAAGGTGATGTTCTAAAGTTAGCATTTAGAATTGATGCAGATTCAATAAACATTAGTCCATAAATTATTTTAATATTGTATTTACCAGACATTAAGTAATAATTTAATCAAAGTGATTTATTCCACTGTCTCCTGTGTGCTAGACATTTACCTGTAAGTATCTCTAATTTGTTTAACAGCCCTACAATTTGCTGTCATCATATACATTTTAGGGAACAATGAACTAAGACTCAAGGATATTAAGATAAAAACAGAGATAAGTGGAGAGACCAGATCCATCTTCCAGATTAGGTGCTCCCTTTCTTACTACACTTTAAGTTTTAAGAGAGAGAGAGAAAGAGATAGAGGCATGCTATTTTTTCATTTACCAATAACTTTGCCAAAGGAAAAAAAAAATTGCAGTCCTAGTTTTCTTTTAGGTGAACTCCAGGGAAATTGTGACTTTTAAAGGCAGTAGCATCCTTGAGTATTACTGGGCTCTCAACCAGAGAACATGACTTCAAAGCTAATTTAGTATTGCACATGAAAACTCATCTCATTACTATATAGCCACACCTCATTTTTTGAGCTAAACAGAATAAATGACCTAATTTATGATTTCCTCTCCAAATAATCTTTAGCATTAAAAATAATAATGCCCATCCTCAAATATGAAGTTCTGAAATATGGAAAGTTTTAAAAGAATATGACATAAAGAATGCAGATTTATTTAAAGTATCAAGTGAAGATCCTTAGGTATATCCCAAACCCTATCTGAAAAACATCTTCTACATTTATTCCTCAATGTCTAAAATTTCACTACTCATACCTATATTTAGCATTGCTCTCTTTTAGATGTAAATCCTTCACTTTCTGGATGGGATATCAAAAGTCACTGGAAATCAAGCAGGGGAGAGAGAGGAGGAGGGGAAGGGCAAAAACCCACCTAACGGGTGCAATGAACACTATTCAAGTGATGTGCACATTTATAGCCCTGATTCAAGCCATGTATCAAAAAAATCTGTACCCCCTTGATATACTGAAATGAACATAAAATTAATTGAAATTTAAAAAAAGAAAAAGAGCAATATATTCTAAAGATATTTTTTAGAAGTTCTAGGATAGTGTTGTATTTTCAACAATGATATTCCCACTGGAAAGAACATACATTTTCCTGAAGTGACTATTTTGAAGTGAAACACACCACGCACACACACATACACAATTTGCACAAATTCCCTTTGTTGATAAGCTAGCCTGTTGCCTTAAAGCTATTTTACATTTCTCATGAACCAAGAGAAGCAGTAGATTTCCCACCCTCGTATTCTCTGATTTATGAGAGGCAGATTTCTTAAGATCCCAAGTAGGACTAGAGCAGACAAGGGAGTTACCAAAACATACCTTCACACACACACCCGCACACACACGGGTTTAAAAATCAGTGAAAATTTAAATTTCTTTTGATATTGAAACAAAAACTCTCTCAAATATTTTTGTACTCTTGTTAAAACTAATAAAAAGTTCTTAAAATTTATACACATCTCTCCCATGTCCTTTCAAATTCATGTTAAATCTACTGATTGAAATAATCTGGTAAGAAGCACAGCTCCCTCATTCTCTGTCAAGTTCTTAATGATCGAATTTACTGCAAACTTTCAGCTTGTCTCCACAGGCTGAAAAGTCTCTCCATCACTCTTTCACCAAAGGTATAGGTGTTCAATCTCATAGCCTGTCTTCAGCATGTGTTTTCAGAGTTGTCAGTGGCTCTGGTTTACATATTTGGAATTATTTCCTTCAGAACATGACATATTCTAAGCTCCTAAATTTCGCAGTGAGTTAAGCACTGCTTTTATTTGAAGAATTTCTCATTGAGATCTATCCAAATCCATCTCAATAACTGTTAGAATTGAATGGTTTTTCAGAAATCTTAAGTACTTGACTGATTCTTATCCATTGTCATTGTTGCCTGTTTAATCACATTTTAGGCCAATTTTCACAGACACACACACACACACACACAGAAACAAGTTGATAACAAGGTGAATAATGTGAACTGTCTGGTATTGTGTCCAAAAATGTTAAGTATCAAGGTGTATAACTGTGAGGATCTTAGGAGGTGGTAATTCCTATTGAGTTTTGCTAGTCTACATTGGGAGTGTTATGTTCAGTCCTGTTCAGAATAAATTCTCTTAGAAGACATATCTATAAACTGAATATTATTCAGAGGAAAATGATAAAAGAGGAGAGCAGACTTGAAACCATGTCATATATGGAAGAAGAGAAAAATCTTTATTTAATCCAATTCAGGGGTAAGAAGAAAATACAGTGACATAATAATGTTTGTCAAATATTTCAAACATTTGAAGATACTAGATCTAATCCACCAGTTAAAAGTTGCAAGAAAGATTTCAAAAGAAGAAATATTTTACAAAGAGAGCTCAAATTATTAGTTAAATTGGTTGTTTTTGAGGGTGGTTAATTTTTTGAGGGTGGTTCATTTAATTCCCCACGTGTGTGTGTGCGTGTGTGTTAAGGAAGGCTTTATGCAAGAAGGAGACTACTGAATGGGAGGTTTGCAATAAGGGAGAGAAATTGAGCTCAACTCCCTTACCATCCTGGAAGGTAACACATCCTTAGGAACCATTGATAAGAATGGTATAGATAAGATTCCTTGCCTGTGTCTTTAGCACTGAGAGCTTAAAATTGCAAGTGTGTATTCAACATCTGTCCTTTGCAGAATGGACAATGATGAACTAGTATGTATATAAATTTTCACTATACACTATCCTATCTTTCCATTTTTCTATAGATACAGTGGAAGCAGTTTTTGATTTTATTCAGAGGAGCCGAAGGATGATTGTTGTCCTGAGCCCAGACTATGTAACAGAAAAGAGCATCAGCATGCTAGAGTTTAAACTGGGTGTCATGTGCCAGAATGCTATTGCCACCAAGCTCATTGTGGTTGAGTACCGTCCCCTTGAGCATCCACACCCAGGCATCCTTCAGCTGAAGGAGTCTGTGTCTTTTGTGAGCTGGAAGGGAGAAAAGTCAAAACATCCTGGCTCCAAATTCTGGAAAGCCTTGCGGTTGGCTCTTCCCCTGAGAAGTCTGAGTGCCAGTTCTGGCTGGAATGAGAGCTGCTCTTCCCAGTCTGACATCAGTCTGGACCACGTTCAAAGGAGGAGAAGTCGTTTGAAGGAGGCCCCAGAACTCCAGAGCTCAGGGAGGGCTGCAGGTTCTCCCCCAGCCCCAGGCACAATTTCCAAGCACCGAGGGAAGCCCTCTGCAGCCTGCCGCTGTTGTGTCACCTACTGTGAAGGAGAAAGCCACCTGAGAAGCAAGAGCCGAGCAGAGATTCATAACCAGCCCCAGTGGGAGACACACCTCTGTAAGCCTGTTCCCCAAGAGTCAGAAACTCAGTGGACACAGAATGGCACCAGATTGGAGCCCCCTACTCCCCAGATCTCAGCCCTTGCTCTTCACCATTTCACGGATTTATCCAATAACAATGACTTTTATATCCTATAATTCCTTTGTGTGGTGGGTGGTGGATTCTATCTCTATCAACTCTCTTTATGTCATGAACGTGTGGGATTAACTGATATTTTTATCATCTAATGGACTATCAGATTTTTGTCCCCTTTATTGATTTTTAAAAACTATCTATTTCTAGGAGACAAAAGACCTGAAGGACCAGAATCCAGAATTATTGCCTCTAATGGCCTCAGAAGAGCACACTCTTCTTGGGCCCTAGAAGGTCAGTATATGAAAGTTGCCTAAAGTCTGATCCCCTATCTTGCCCAGTGCTTTAAAACAGCTAAGAATTTAAATGTGTTTTCTTTGAGTTTGTTGATCAACCTCATGTTATGGATCAGTCAGGTATATGTGGGCTGTGAAGCTCACAGAGTGTAGACATACCAAGGGAGCATCATGGGAAGGAGCTGGTTCTGGTGGAGCTGTAGGACTAAGCTCAGCAGAAAACCTACAGCCCATATTCCCTCAAAGAACCAAATATACTCACCCAGGGATACATGGTGTTTTCTGTCTCACTGTAAACTAGTGTTCTCTAAACTGCCTAACGTTGTTAGCATCAATAAAGTTATATTTTTATGTCATTTTATTTGTACTAACAAATTTTTACCTCTCTCTCTCCCTTCTACCTATATGGGTTTTCTATTCACATATAGGGAGTATTCCATTTTAGAAATCAAGAGTTGGTTTTGGTACCAGGAAAGCTGAGATGTCTTTTTTGTTTTTTTCTGATGTGTATTAGGAGAGATCTGGAAAATGATCAAAAGAAAGTGAGAAAGTGTTTTAATGAAATGGAAGTTTATACAAGAACCTTATATTTTTAGAAATGACAGCTGAATTCAGTATTGTAAAAGATTTAAGGTAGAGTTTTGTGCCTGAATTCCTTCTTCCCATTCAGGATTTTGAGGAGGGATAATAAATTCAAGTGCCTACAAGGATGAGAAGGTAAGAAAAAAGAGAAAAGGGGCTAAATATCAGCATAATATGCATGCTGTCCATCTAGTACCTGTGTTGTATAGGGATATAGGCACAGATAAGTATTTCTTTTCTGTAAACATTTTCACACAATCACAAAAGACATGTGGCAATTGATTTTCAAGTCAGGTAGATAATAGAGATCACTGGGCCTGTAAGTAACTGAAGAGCATATATTTCTTAAAAAGAGGGTAGCCTCTACTCAGCTTCATTTGATTGTTGCCACTGATTGAGCCTAATGTTCCCAGATAGTTCAGTTTTTTCTCAAGAATCTACAAATCCAGATTTTTATGTACACTCTCATTTATGAGATGGCTTAAACTTAAGGGGGGGAGGGGAAGCAAAGATCCAGAGATCCAGAGCAAATGCCTCCATGGGCCATGTTCAGCCTGAGGGCCACTGATTTGTAATTTCATAATTAAAGTTTCAGTTAAAGACCATACGTACAAACAGGATTCGAGTCTCCCTAGCAATACTGGAACTGGAGAACACAAGTTGGCTCAAAGGACATAATGGAGAATGTTTATTCTCCCCCCAGTGTAAAGACATCTGGGACCCTAGAATAGAGGAGATCTGACCTAACCCTCTATTAGAGGAGAAAAAACTAGAATATAATGTGCCTTCCATTTACTCAGTAGAGGTTCCCTGCCTGTTTACTGTAAGAAAATTAGAAGCACAAAGTCTGCTACTCTTGAACAGGAGCAGAACAAAAGGAGTGAGGAACCATTCCATACATGAGCAGTCACCTTCAATACATCAGTAATACATGGTAGTAAGCTATGGCTGAATGAGCGTCAGTCTCTCCCAGTCACTAACAGTGAATGAGAGGTGGGGAAAGAAAGTAGTTTAATCCCACTGCTCCTCTTGGAAAAAGACTGAGAAGATCCTTTCTCTGTTGAAACAAGAAACCAGATGATCCCTTCTCTGAAGATGGGGGATAAGGGCCCTCCAGAGTAAATGTGACTCACCATGAAACCTGAAACTAGAAAATGACAGAACACCCTACCTGAATATCCAGCAGAAAATGACTCGGCATAACCCAAAGGCCTTATTCTATACTATATCCCTTCTTGTAGAGTGTGAATCCATCCTTGACGTAATAAATATGTTCAAGGATTTTAACTTGGAAGACAGAGAGCAGTTTATCCAATCTGTTATCTGTTATCTCCAAATCTGTTAACAGTGGGTAATATAAGTGACTCCTAATCCTAAGGAAAGAAAGGATGCTCCTGCTCATAATCAGCCTTATTCCTTATTAGCACAGTGTGCCAAACTGTAATATACCTTTGGAAACATTGAATATTGCTTCTTTTTCATTTATGAATTATTTTCTTACTGAAAAAAAATAAAGGAAAGAACTAATGGCAAAGGCATAGAAAATTACACAATTGAGCTCTTATTATGAATGAGTAGCTAGATAATTTTGGTGCTCTCAAAGCTAAATTTTGGTAAGTATCAATTTCCTTTGACAATATAAGTACAGTGTAAGCGGTATGTAGTCATAGTTGTTGGCATTAGTTATATAGAGGTCAGAAAGATAATGAACTATACTTCTACTGCATGGAAAAAAGGCTCCAAGGCTGTTATTATGCCTTGACCTGACATGCCATAATTGAATGTGATATTCAGTACCATATATTTCAATAAGGAAAATGATAATAAGAAAGAAATTTTTTCTCATGGATCATGCATATCCATAACTGAAATGATAAGACTACAGATTAAATGGATATATCATTGCTTAAGAAATATTGCCTGCTTAGGAACATGGGTTTTAAGTCAAATAGAGATGGACGTGAGTCCTGTTTCTTTCCTATCTGTTTGACCATGGTCTCTCTGAGCCTCAGTCTCTTGCTACCTAAAATGAAGATAATACTATTGACCTCACTGGGTGTGTGAGCAATAAATGATATAACACAAATTTATTTCATATGCATCATATTTTACACTCATAAAATGCCCAATAGCAGAATATAACAGGAACATATTATCCAGGTTAAGTGATTTTCCTAGTGACACTCAGCCAATTAGTGATAGAGTTGGGCCTCTAACTCAGGTTTCTGACACTTGATCCAGTGCCAATTCTGGAACCATCCCTGTAAGATTGAAGTAGAAATATTTCTATTACAAAGCTACCTAGATAGAGCTATTTAATCTGGATCATAATATACTCAAATAAAAAAAGTATTTAATGTAAACCCACACACAAAACTAATTAAATATTATATTAAGTGTCTGATGTATCATCTGACCTTATCATACATATCATATGAGATATATATATATATAACTTCGTTTTTAAATGTTACAATTTTTTTTAAACATTTGAAAAGTATAATCTTTTTTGGTGTATTTTAGATTCTATGACCATGCTATAATTTTTCCCACAAAATAAATTAATTATTTGTATTTTTTAGTAGAAAATAAAAATATATTCACCATTTATCTTGAAAAACAAATTTAATCTTTCAGCAGCTATGATAAATACTGTAAATTCCAGAATTACCTTCTGTAACTATTAAAAACTCTAGTAAGAATATATTCTCTTCCAGATGGAAGATTTGAATGGTTCAGAAAATTAATGTTTTAGTTCAGAAAAAGCTATGAATAATCAATTGAACTAATTATAAAGATATGCACAAAAGGACAAACAGTTTCTATGGCATTGGTTTCACACTTTTGTGCATCTAAGCATAACTTGAGGGACGTCTTACAATGACAATCCCAGGGCAGGCTCCTTCCCTAGAGGGGCTGATTCATTAGGTGCTTTGGCATTATTTAGGAGTCTGCAGTTTTAAATTGTGCCCTTGATAATTTAAATAAGGTATTCCATGGGTCAAACTTGGAAAATCACTACCTATGAGAACTCTTTCAAATCCTTTCAGGTTGTAAGGTGTCAGAGCCTCAATTAGGGTCTTGTTCAAGCTTTTTCAAAGTGTATTCCTTGATGAATCCAAAATGGAACCATTTGGAATTCATATTAAAATGTGTATTTCTTGACTCCACCCAAGATTAACTAAATGAGGGCAGATCTTATTTAGTTAAGGTGGGGTGGTTCTGTGCTTGGAATAAACTTCCCAGGTGATGCTGAAGCACGAACAGATTAAGAACCATTAATTTTTATCTCTCTTTAACTCTTTTACCCTTGTAGGCTCTGATTTACTCCATCCAAGGACTACGAATCATCATTTTAACAAGGTGTTTGCAGGCAATAGATGAAAATGTAGGGCATGTTTAGCCCTTGAGGTTGCCTCAGCACAAGGAGATAGTTGAATAGAGTGGTCAGTAGAGTGTATTTATAATATATGAAATATCAAACACTGATGTTTGGAACCCAGTGGGGCTGCTGTAGTCATCGTATGTATTCATCAGAATAAGATAAGCTGTGTTCTGATAACAAATAACCCCAATATTTCAATAGCTTCATATAACAAAGTTTATTTCTTGTTTATGCCACATTTCCAGCATAGGAGCTTACTTTTTTTAGCTTTGCCATCTGAAATATGTGGCTTCCTGTTGTTCTATGCTTTGGCTGAAATATGACACTCATTACTTTCACTTATAATTCATTAGTCAGAACTAGCTCCAAGGTATATAGTCACAGATAAGGCTAAAAAATGTAGTCTTCTTGTGTCCCCAGAAAGAGAAAAGTGAAATGAACTTGGTCACCACATGGCATCACCTTTGTCTACACATGAGATGAAAATGAGATATTGAGATAGCCTGAAGAGGCAAGAGACCTTCAAACTGAGATATGTCACAAACTTTGATCATGAACAATTAGAAGAACTCTGTTGCCAACACCCACCTCAGTTTGCCAAGGTATCAAGATAAAACAGCATGCAGAAAAGAGTAGACCATGTTCATAAATGTTCCTGAAAGAAAAGTTGTTCAAGGAATGCGTAATAATCATCAGAGCTTCTGGTTAAGAGGAAGTAGGCTTAAAAATTTGAAAGTTATTGTATTTGGTTACTTTCCATTCAGAGGCTTTAGTTAGTTCTCTAAGAATGTGATGCTCAAACTATCTACAAATGAGCCATTTCACTTTGGATATCCAAGGAGCCTCAGAAGAATTGAAGACATTTAGAACACAACAGAGCATGTAACACAGTCATTATAAAGCATCACTTGATCCATTTATCTGAAGAGCTGAATAGGGAATTCAAAAGGAACATGCAAAAGCTCAAAGGAAGGAAGAGACAAATGCTAGTGTGAGTATAATGAAGTCTGCTGCAATCTGCTTTCTCTATGATTTGGATTCCCTGTTTGTATTAAAGATTTGAATTTTTATATGACTTCTCTGATGTGTGCAGAATCATTTGATCATGGGGAAAAGCTCTCTTTGGGTTGGTGAAGATTAATTCATAGTAAGTTTTGATCTATGTTAGTAAGCTATAATGTTGAACAAAGAAAAGTTTTATTTCTTAGTGTAGCAAGGAGATTACTGACACACTCAAAATCCTTTAGAATATAATAAAGCTTTTCTCTTAGAAAATATAAACATTTACAAATATTTAAATGAAAAGAATGGCTCTTTGAAATGGGCTCATAGGAAAAAAGCAAAAAGATTTCAAGCAAACTCTTAAATCAGATCATGACCTATTTTTATCTGATCCCAGGTGATAGAAATTTTAATACTCCATTGCTTTATTTGAAAAATTATAGAATTAGATAAAATCTTATATGCATTTATTTACTATCTAAGACTTAACGATATACATAACAACTTATTAATTGAACTTTTCTATTGTCAAAAACTCTGTCGCTTACTTGCAATTAATTTATAATTTAGTACTGTTTTGAAACACCTTGGGCAAGTGGTTCTTAACCAAATTTGAACATTATCTTTAAACATTGCACATACCTGGGGCCTACCCCAGACTATTAACTCTCTAAAATGTTTTAGATGTGTGCTATTGTGAAGGATAACTGCTTTAAGCACCTTTAAGATTTTTGCAAATATTTCAATGAGAACTTATTGATGCTATATTATAAATATAGATGAAAAAGTTAAAAATAAATCCTGATATTGTAGACAATATTTTTTCTTAAATTGCAAAACTTAAAGCTCATTGCCAAATACTGTAACTGAATCCTTTATTTTCATATCTTAGTATGAAATTATATATGTAAAATATGAGAAAACAAAATAAAGAAAATAAAATACAGAAATAATCAATTTAGTTATTAAACTAAGTAGCCAAAAGAGGCCATTGCCTCCATGTTATCAGTAATATTAAAAAGGACAAAATATTTAAGATATAATGACTTTGTTATGAGCAAAGATGACTATATGAATTCTAAGAAAAAAACAGAAGACAAGGGGGGAATTAAAAACTCCATTCACTCATTTTTAAATATCAGTAATTTAAAAAAAGGAGACATGTTTAAAAACTCCCCAATATCAGACTGGATAACTAAAATATGGAGTGGGTGTCAGGGTTTGGGGAAAAAAGTTGGTTAGTCATTTCTATTATAATTTTACAATATATTTGTCATAACATATCTCATTTATACTCTTGATATGGTATTAATATAAAAATATTAAATTGAAGTCAGAAGATGTGAATTGGAATACCAGTTCTTCTATTGACTGCATGACTTTCAGTAACATACTTTTACTCCTAACTACTCAGTTCCCACATATATAAAATGGGAATAATATAATACCTACTTCATTGGATTGATGTAAGGATAAAATTATATAATAAATGTTAATCTCAAAAACATATAAAACATATGCTTGGCAGTATTATTATTATGAAGATTTTGTATGAAAGAAATCTGGGTAAAATAAGAGGTCTAAGAGAAGTTCCTTAACCTGCTGAATAATGGGGTACTTTCCAGAGCACATGGTCCAACTGTAATCTTTCATACCTAAAAATTAGGAAATAAAAAGTACAGTTTCATATTACTGTAAGGATTGAAGACTATAAAAAAAATCATAGCCTCTGAAAACATAAAAAGTTGAAGAAAAACAATTTTTGTATTGCTATGTAATAAATTGACCTATAGAAGCTTAAAACAACAAATACTTATTACCTCACAGTTTCTGTGGGTCAGAAATTTGACAGAAGCTTAGCTGGGTGGTTCCTGCTTAAATTGACTAATGAAGAGGCTTTCAAACTACTGGCCAGTGCTGAGGATCTGCTACCAAGAGTTGGTACATTGAAGTTGGTAGGAAGCCTTGGGTCTCTGCATTAGGACTGCTTTCATATCCACAAGGCACATCAGCTGGCTTATCCCAGAGCAAGTGATCCAAAAGAGCAAGGAAGGAGGAAGCCACAGTGCCACTTATGACCTAGACTCCAACGTGACGCAGGATCACTTCTGCAACATTCTGTATGTTAAAAATGAATCCCTAAGTATAGCCCAAATTCAAGAGCTGGGGAGTTTCAGCTCCACTTTTTGAAGAGAAGGGTATCAAAGAATTTGTGCACAAATTTTAAAGCCACATCAGTAACACAAAGTTTTATTTTCCAGTGGAATAAATTGAGGGCCAGAAAAGGAAAGTGCCTGGAACTTAGCCTTTCTAACTTCATCCCAAACCTGGGTAGTGGTGCCACAACTCAAATGAGAGCTGTCTTGTTCTGGCTAGGACATTTCTTTTGTCTGGCAAAAGAAAACAAAAGGAAGATTCTGGAAGCTGGAAAAGGATGAGATGGGTGTGGCTTCTTAGCCATGCCCTTGGTCTGCAGTCTAGGTACTGAAATATAACTTATTCTGGTTTCACCTCTAGAGATATTGAAAGTGACCCTTTATTCCAAAAAGCAGTCACTGCAAAATAAAAGACAAGCAGGTACCTGCTTTCTTTGAAGTAACCCAGGTTCTTGTCTTAGCTCTGAACTGAAATGGTTATATGTTAATAATCAAATCATTTTGTATCCCAGGCTTCTGAGTCCTCCAAATAGATTGAGATTAGATTGCCAATTTTGTAGGATGTTATAGTTTTTGGACTTCTTTGATTCACTGAAAAATGTTTAAATAACCCCCTCCCCTTCCCACACAAACACACACCCCCACACCACCACCCCCACACACTAACACACAGGATCTAGTGATATTGGCAAAAAAATTTAAAAGTTGTGAGACTTCCCAGAGGAATTGTAAATATACTTCTGTCTGTTTAGACCTAGTTCCTATAACACACATTTCTTACTTGTAAAGCTGAACAGCTAACTTTTGTTTTTCCTTATCTGTTTCCTGTCACTGTCTGGGCCCAGTTGATCTGAGAAGATACATTAAGTTGACATGGATCTTATTTGTATTTTAACTACGCTGCTTCCAGTTTCTCTAGACAAATTTGAATCTCAAGGTCCAAGGTAACTAGTTTGTAAATTAGATTGAAGAAGAAATGTTACCTTTTTTCTTCCTAACAGCCTTATGTCCTTATCTCTTACCCATACAAACCACTAGCAAATTTTCCATTATATGTGTCCATATATTTCGTAATACCAAAAACTTGGAGCCTTGTTTTTAAATTATATAAGCAACAATATCCCAAGAGTTAGGAGATCTGAGTTCTAATCCAGACTTTAATTCCTTTGTTATGGGACGTTGAGCAAACCACTAATTATGACATAGTTACCCATGAGTACAATTCACGGATCACTATGTGCCTTTCTATATTTGATATTCTAGGAGTCAATGTAAAAATAGTAAAATAAAACTTTTCTGTGTGTTTCAAGCCACAATCCATGACTCTTTTCAAGTAGTCCAAAATCTGGGAGCTAAGGAGTTTGGCATTCCCCATAAGTGAATAAAATGCTAGTTGAGTTGCATAAAGCCAACCCGAATCTCAGTCAGTATCTCCTCTTTCCCACTCATTGTGAGTCTATTGCTTGTCCAAAAAGTCTTTGACAATTCTTTTCTCTTACATCTTCACAATAATCCCAAGGATTCAAACTACATGTGCACTACCACTCTTTTTCCTGAAAATACCATATACTTACATGACCCCTGTGCCTTTGCTAAAGTTAGTTCTTCTGCCTAGAATGCCTGTTCCTTTACTGCTCCACATAAGAGCTCTTACAATGTTTCAAGTTCAGCACAAATGTTTTCAAGGATGTGAAACTTTCTGCAGGCAGAGTTGGATGTTTCTTCCCCTGTACTTGTACCATTCATAGTCTTTGATATTAAATTATAAATTTCAATATATCTGTTTCACCTGCTATCCTATAAGCTCCCATGAAGAGACACTATATACTGGATCTCTAATTTGAGCACTTAACGTGGTTATTAGTACATAACAATGTTTGCATTAATGTTTCCTTCAATAAATTAATTACCATGACCACCATCATTGGGAACTAAGTAATTAAACCTTGCCTCATTCATTCTTTCATCTCCCTTCTGCCACATATGCAGTGTTTTATCAAAGGCATCATATTAGGCTTTTGTCCTTCACCATATAAAATGAATTTCAGTATTTGAATCTGGAGGCTTTCAGCAACACATCCAGTACCACTAAATTTGGCCCTTGGCATTACTTCAGGACAGATGGTCCATGACCAAGTAGGGGTGAAAAGAGCCCCAGCTGTGCCATCCCTGACCTGGCTGCCACTCTCACATTAAGGACCCTCATCCCTGTTCCTCTCTATCTGCAATAACAGCTGATGCAGGAATCAGCATCATGTGTATTGGCAGATGTTCTGGTTCTGATCTTGCTATTAAATACCCTCAAAGGACAAGATATTAAGCTGTGATAAATACTCTCTAGCTACAGTGTACTATAGAGTATCTCGTGCTGATGAATTCAAGCAGAAAAAAAAAGACTGTTTATTGTTTTAAAATCTGTATGATATTGGAAAAATAAAATAAAGTGTTGTGTTGATTTAGGTACTGTTGGTAATTAAGAGATCAGTTCTTCCAAGCACCCTGTATAATATACGTTGTCCTCTACAGGTCAGTAAACTCCTACACGATGGCACATCTTGCAGCCCTCCTCCCCTCGCTCATCACCAACGCTGCGGTTCAGGACTCATCACCTCTCATGACAGCTTTCTAGTTTTCCTTAATGACTCCAATCTTCTTTCTCCAAACTCTGTATAGGCATCATCAAATCACTCTTTCTAGAATACAACTGTGACCATGACACTTCAATTCGCAAAGGCTGTGCATCACCTCACTTCCTATAAGATACATTTGTTTTGGTTTGTTTTATTTTGAATTTAGGGCACTCCATTCTCTAGCCTCAACCTATCTTCAGAAACTTACTTTTGCTTCCACATATACATTCAACACTCCAATATAACTAAAAGACTTAGTGTTTCTTAAGTGCTTTTTTTTTTTTTTATCAGTTTGACCCTGTTCAAACTGCTACTGTTTGGGAAAACCCTTCTACTCATCTCACATGTCTACTCTCAAGGTAATTGAGTTCAAATACCACTCTTCTCATACCTCCAACAGAAAATATTTTCTGTTCCATTAAATCCTCCATGGTATTTCTTCTGTATTTCCATTCATTCACTCATTCAGCAATATTCAGCACTCACTCTGTGCCCAGTACTATTGCACAAACTGGGAACACATCAGTGAACAAAACATACAAATTCCTTTCTCTATTCAAGCTTACATGCTAGTGGCTAGAGACAGAAAATAAAATAAATAAGTAAAATACAGGACATGTTATATGATAGAACTAGATAAAGAAGAGACATGTATTAGAGAGTTCTGGGTAGGGGGAGCTTTTGATTTTAAATAGTATTCCTAGAAGGCTCCACTGAGAAGATGGTTTCTGAGTGAATATCTGAAAAGCTGGGAGAACAAAGAGACTTAATAGCAAGTTTAGAAGTCCTAAGATGTCAATAAAAGGATGAAGAATCCTGTGGTTGGAGAACAAAGAGCATGAGGGAGTACTGTAGGCAATGAAATCAGAGGTATTAGCATGAGGTGTCAATAATGCATGTCCTTATAGGCCATTGTAAGGAATTTTCATTTTGCTCCAAATTAAATGGCAAATTTATCACCCATACTCCAAGCATAAAAGAAATGGCATACATAAACTGGGAAATTTAAGGATGATTTAATAAATTTTCTATTTACAGATGTGCAGACAAAGTTTAGAAAACCTAGTATGAGATAGTATAGTGCCCAGTACTAGTAACAGTAGAAAGCACCACTACTCTAGCCCTAACATGGCAAAGGAAAGGAGTAATCATAAAAAACCAGGGGTATCTGTATGGAGTGAACTATGGAACAGCAGATGTGTCTTTCAGCAGAGGGACATAGCCAACACTTGACTAGGTAGAAATAGGGGGAATAACTAGACCTCACTCTCATTCTGCCCACCAATGCCTGGCTAGTGCTTCTCATTGTTGAGTCTAACCACAATCCAGAGATCAAAAGATTTGGTAGATGCTATCTAAAAAGTTCGGTGTCCCAAGGCATAAAACTGGGCAGGGAAACACAAAGAGGATCTACAAGGCACACAGAACATATTCAGCTGTGGGGTCTCGTGGATGGATCTGAGCAGAGAAATAACATGATTTGCTTTGTATTTCAGCAAGGTAATTCTGCTGAAAGGTAATTTGTGGAGAGTAAACTATGGGGGAATAAAAATAGAGTTAGAGGCTACTATGGTAAACTGAGAGTTGAGGGAATATAGTCTCTTTTAGTTCTCTTCTATTGATTGCTAAATAAAAAAATAATCAAGATAATCAGTCTAAAATGAGAATAGGAGAGAAGATGTTGTGTGTTGGAGATGAGACAGAAGGGCCAGGTATGAAATAGTCTCTTAGAAAAGAGAGTGTATAGTCCAGAGCAATGTGGTACGATTTCTGGGAAGCAATAAGGGTCTACGTGAGAATGGTGGTCATGAAGTTGATATGAAACCAGTCAGCACAGTTGTGTGCTTTTCTCTGTCACATTTGGCTGCGCAGTTGGCTGCACATAAGTGGAGAGATAGGTTTAACCAGGATGGGGATTAAGAATGTGTGCCAACCATGATTATGTTGATTGTGGAATTTAAGCATGTGAGGAGTAAAGCGAGGATATGAGAGAGTTTAGAAATAGTGAAAAGTGGTAAGAACAGTAGATCAGAGGTCCTGGTAATATCAAATGATTGTTGGAATTACAGTACGGGGTTAAGTGCCCTAGAAAAATAAGAGGAGACAGTGGGATGCTTGAAACTGAGATTATGGAAAAGCTGAAATGTTTCAACATCATAATGTTAAGTGTAAGACAGTGGCAGTGAGACAGTCCGGTAGATTGAGAACAGGACCATTATAGGGGAGGAGATCAAGTAACTGAGAGGTCAAAGCATTAGAAGTACAATCTATGTGACTATTTTAATCACCAAGAATTAGGGCAATATTAATAAGGGAGTGACAGTGAGCCAAGATTTGAAATCATAAACTGAGGAGAAGGGATCAGGAGTTAGTAGATGACTGAATTTAGGAGGCAATCTGGGTGAAATACATGAAATTTAAAGCTGGAAGATAGTTTAGAGAAGGAAGAACAATGGTCCAGAAGCAGCAACAAAGAGAAAGCAGAGTATTTATTTAGCTGCCAGGCCAGTTATACAAGGGGTATGGGAAGAAAACAGTCACTACTTGAGAGAGCTGGAGGAGAAACAGTATCTTGAAGGGAAAACCAGTTTCCAGTAGAGTTAAAAAAGAAGGGGATTTACAGAGAACAGCTAAGGATATAAGAAATTTTGCCGATGAGTGGTTACGAGTTCCAGAAGGCTGAGTGAAAGCATTGCACTGCTTGGAGAGGGGAAATGGACGAGATCAGAAAAGGAAGAGTACAGAGTTATACAGATGAATACCATAAGTGATATGATCACTTTATATATTAGAGAGTCAGAAGTCCTGTGCCCAGTAATCAAAACCCAGGCACCTTAAAATTATCTAGCCTTCGAGGACCCGTTACAGGAATAGTTAAGTCTCTTAGACAGTAGAGAGAAAAGATCTTGTCTAGGACTGTTCTCCTTAGCTCTAATCCTTTATTTATGATTTCCATATGATGAATAATAGCAGTCAGGTTAATTTAATTAATGCAGAGATAATTAGCCACAGATAATTAAGGGAAAATTCTTCTTCCTTTTGAAATCCACCCAAAGCCTACAACTAAAGGTTCATTCAAGTATAACAGTGCCCATATTTAACCCAAGTCACATAGTCTGAAGACAAAACCTGCCCTTGAGAGAAACAAAAATGTTTAAAATCAAAATATTTCAAAGGAAGTCTTCTTCCTATGACATTTTATCAAACCACTTACACTTTGGAAGAGCTTTCAATATATTTTATTCAGAAATTTCAATTTTTTATTTAGAGCTATAAATCAATTAATTGATCAATTATCATTAATTCAGCAATGACCCAGAAGAGAACATTGGAAGGCTACACACAAAAGACACAGGGAGAACTTTTCAAAGTACTGTGCATAATTACTTTTAAATTTTGAAAAGCAGATCGAAAACATACTCCATTAGTTACTTTTGTGAAACACATTATCTTTTGAATAATTAAAAGAGAAGAAATGAAGATAACACAATCTTTTTCTCTGGAATATAACAAACTCATAGTCAACAGCATGTCTCTAACAACTACATTGTTTTACTACACACACCTTAATCTGAAAAATCCTAAGCTACATATCTGATTCAGGGAATTACATTAATTGTATGAAACAGGAAATAGTGATAGGCAATCAAGTTCAATTAACTGCAGACAGTGACCCCTCTCTCTTGGAGCACATTTTTCATGCCCTAATTGATAAAAAACAGTAAGAAAAAAGACTCAGCTGAATGCTTTATAAATAGATGTATTTATGGACATTAATTTCCTTTAAAAATAAATATTTTCTTTCTATTATGTAGTCCTTTTCAATCTCTCTGACCTTGAGATTTGCTATAAAGTAATATGTGTGGGAGGACTCAGGAGACAGCTACAGAGAGAGAGGTAGACTAAAAGTAGGAGGGTATGTTTACTCTCACTCGTCACTCCATTTAATCATCCTAGGGACAATGAGAGGCAGGGTAATTATCCCCATTTCATAGATGATAAAATCAAGATTCAAAAAAACTAACTTGTTCCAGATCAAATAGATCGCACGTGGCAGTACCAAGATTTGAAAACTAGATAGACCTGGTTTCAATGTCTAAATTTTCCTCACAAGTCAGGCTACCTCTTAAATTTTCAAATCAACATGATGCATAAATGGTTGTTTATATTTTTGACATCATTGACAAATTATAATGATAAAATTTGAGCAAGAATGATTTGATGATTCACAAGCTTTATTATTTTGTCCTTACAGATTATAATAAGGCTCCCTAAATGGTCTTGTAACTTAAAATATAGCTTTCTGTTATGTTATGGCAATAGAAATAGAAATAAATCACGTTTATGTAACACTTTGCAGTTTCAAAATATTTTCTTATACTCTATCTCCTTGGCATTCTGTTCTCATAACAACTTGTGAAGTAGGTACAGTCAATATTTTTCTCACTATTTTACAGTTGGGAAATTGAGAGAGAAGAAGTTTGCTCAAATCAATCAAATGAAGAGCCTAAATGAAAACACAGGTCATTCATTCATCAATGTAGTCACTCTTTTAACAAGTAATTTTTCATATTGGTATGTGACACATGTTTATTAAATGATATCCAAGCTATTGCTCATTTGATCAGTTTGAGCCTTACATTATAGGATGTATTGAATATGTTGATGACAGTGCCTACCAGTCCTAACATCTTTTAAAATTCCAACCCACCACCTCCACTAAGAGAAGCTGACTTGGGTTGTTCTTTGAATAAGCTCAGTAATTTGGGTTGGTCCAAGAGCAGCAAATTCATAGACTGGCTGCTAACATATGATATGGCCTACCATGAAATATCTGCTCACAAAGGCAATGACTGTCAGGCCAATTAGATACTTTTGTCTGGAATTTGAATAAAGAAACATAGAAGGAAAAAGTAGCTATTGGTAGGAGAAAAAGAAATAGGAAAACACTCAAAAACAAGCAGAAACTGAGAGAATAGGAGAGCAAGACTTCTGGGTTAAATGGAAGACTTAATAGAGCAGAAGTTCTTATTCTTACTGTGAACATATAACATTGCTCACAAATATATTTAAATTAAATTAAAACCATTAGAATACAAGGCAAGAAAGAGAAGCATCCAGATATCAGAAATGAAAAATAATCTTAGAGCAACAGCAATGATCAAGAATTGAAGCCATGTTGCCTTGGGGAGAGTAAGGACCTATGAATTAGTGGCTTGGATTTTTAATGCTACATGCAAAAATCGGTCAGGGCTTCAGTTCCCACATATAGTGATGATTGTAGCAGGGGTCTTAGTACAAATGTGAAGTCAAAATACTTTGTTTTGTATATGCATAAGGTCCTAAAATTGCTGAAGTCCCTGCCTACTGACCATTGACACTTGAAGTCACAGGTGACAGATTGAGGTCTTACTCTTAGACCAGTGTGGAGCCCAAATTTATACTATATGAAGTAATTGAAAAAGCCCTGAGTAGAAAAACCTTGAGTAAAAATTAGAACTAGCATACCCAATATGATCTAGGCAGAGGCAACTATAAAATTGCCCGCATGAGAAAGTTTCAGTATTCAGAATTTGCATGAGACTCCCTAGGAAGTTGACAACCAAAGATATTCTTACAAATATCAAAAGTAGCCATACAACAGACTTACCAAATGAGAAAATTCATATATATGGAGCCAAAGGAGAGAGAAAAATAAGTGTATTTATATGTTTAAAGTGCTCAAAGTGATCAAAAGTAAAAACCAAACCTATAAAAAGGAAAAAGAACAGAAGATCATAATGCAAAAGTAAGTAGTTTTGACTGTCAGTGAAATTCTTATCAGCAAAAATTAAATCTAGCCAATGTCTGGAATAATATTATCAAAGTGCTGAGGAAAAAAATATAGCTGTCACCCTAAAATTATATACCCAGATAAACCATAATTCACATCAGTGGATAAAATAAAGAGATTTCAAAAAAGCAACTGCTGAGTGAAAGCACTATCCATGGAATTTATAAATAGAAAATATGCTTAAGCAAGAAAGTAAACTAGAAGGAAGGAGTGGTATTAAAGGAGCAAATATGAGTAAAGAATTAAATATAATATGTCACAATTCATGTAACCAAAACATTTGTGCCCCTGTAATACTCTGAAATTAAAAACAAGTATTGATAAACAAACATAAACATTAAATATAAATTTAAAAATAATAATTATTTTTTGCATGTGTGAAAAAATGAAGTGGAATTAAAATACCAGATAATAATAATGTGGAAGATCAGAGGGGAGTAATTAAGATGATTATGACAGTATATATGTCCTTTTTTGTTTCAGAGAAAGATAGAAATATATTAAGTTTCAGACAGAACTCACTCAAGTAGGAATATTAAAATATAACAGAAGCCAGTAAAAGCAAATAAATATTTAACTTCAAAAGCAATAGACAGATTAAAAAGGGAAAATATCAATAGGACAGACAAGAAAATTCTATCAATCCAGTAGAAAGCAGGAAAGAGAGGGAGCCAAAATGCATAATAAGGATAAAACACAAATTTAGGTGGTAAAAATAAGTTGAAATATATTAATAATTGATAAAATATAATACCTCTGAAAATTTTTAAAGTAGAGAATATATATATAAAAATTAAAACTATATGTATGTATATGTATGTGTGTAAGTAAAAAAACTATTAGAAAACAATACACTCAACTCAAATCAGTGGCTGCTTCTATAGAGGAGGAAGAGAAATAGGACTGGAAATAGGACAAATGGATTCAGCTTCACTGTAGTGGTTTGTTTCTCTTAGAAAAAAAAGACTTGAAGCAAATATGGCAATGTTTGGTTCTCAAGACTGTGTGGTGAGTTCATGGGTATTTTTAAATACCATCCTCGTGCTTTAATTTTTTTAAATGTCTCTATTTTTAATTGGAAGTAGTGAATTCATATTAATAGTAGATCCCTGAAGTGAGAGTCATGAACTGTTTCTGCTAGATGTCAGTAGATAACTCCATGTCTAGGGCTTCCAAGAAATTGAACAAGAAATATTCCTGGATCCCTCTAAGACTTGTTCATTGTCTACTGACACATATATCCTTAAAATAAACCCACTTTACTTAAAGTAGTTTAAGAGAATCTCTGTTTTCATTTTAAAAAATTTAATATACACATACACATGTAGATTGAAGAACCTCTAATAGCAGATTTGAAAAAAGATAAATATCAGCACTAATCTATAAATTTGATTTGATTTCATTTGATTTGACTTGATTCAATATGTAAGTCAACAAATATTCACTGAAACAGGTACTAAACCAAATATGGTGAATACAAAGATTTCTAAAGCATAAACATTGTCTTCAAGTAGTTTATCAATTGGTGGAGTGATAGACAAATGAAAAAAAAAAGAATGGACAATACAGAAAAACAAATACAAGAAGAGAAGAAATCACATGGGAAGATTGTTAATCCTGACTGCATGTGGTGAGAGAAGTTTACTCAGGAGCAATGACATCAGAGGGGTGATTTGAAGAATAAATAGAAGTTTAATTTAATTCCATCTGTTCAACTCAAGGTGCATCTGACGCTATTTTGGTTACAATTAAAACATTAAACAAGGAAGAATCTAAAGCCATTATTGATGATCAGAAAAACTGTCTTCTTCCCAATGGATTGACATGACCCTGAGGGTCCTAGAAAACGCAGAATACTTCTCTAGTGTTAGCTTTGCCATAGTAGACAATTCAGAAGATTTTCTAATTTATTTCTAAGATTATGTTTATTTTATTTACTTAATTTAGCAATTGTATATTTAGTTTTCACTATCTCAAATGGATATGTTTGGCTACAAATAATAGAAATTGGCCAAAAATTGAATCGAACAATAAAGAAATTTATTGATTCACTCATAACTGAAAGTTTCAAGGAAAAATACATCCCAGTGAAATATGACCAATGGTTTAATGGTGGAAGCAAAGGTGTAGATGTAGAGAGTATTGCCATCTCTTTACTCTGCTATAGTGAGGCAGGAAAAAAAAGGACAAATTCCTCCTTTCTTCAACTTTTGTTCTATTCAGGCCCTAGAGAGATTCCATCATGCCCACCCACATTGGTAAGGGCAATCCACTTTACTGAGTCCATCAATTCAAATGCTAATGTCATCTGGAAATACCCTCAGAGACACAGCCAGAAACAATGTTTCATCTGAACACTCTGTGGCCCACTAAAGTTGACACATAAAATTAACCATCACAATCACTATGTAGTTATAGAAGTTCTATCATCACCCCCAGTCATGTTAACATACAAAGGAAGTAAAGGTAGTGTCTCCATCTTATTAGGTATATACACATTTGGGATTATGATGTCTTCTTAATGAACCGATTTTTTTTCTTATTATAAAATGTCCCCCTTTATCTTACGCAATAATTTATACCTTAAAGTCCACCGTGTCTGATATTAATAAAGCCACACCAGCTTTCTTATGTTTAGCATTCCATGATGTATTATTTTTTTACCCTGTTATTTTCAACCTGTCTGTGCTCTATTATTAATTAAGGTATGTTTCTGGTAAATAGCACATGGTTGGATTTTTTTCTTTATCCAGTTTGGTAATTTTTGCATTGGAGTATGTATATACTTTTTCATTGGAGTATGTATATAATAGGTTATTTTCATTTAATGTAATTCTTGATATGGTTTAAGTTTTCCATTTATCTTATTTATTCTTTGTTCCTCTAGTCTATCTTTTCTACCTTTTTATAGGGGAGAGTGAATAACTATTTTTAGTATTCATTTTTATCCTTTGAATTGTCTTTTAACTAAATCACTTTATGTTATTTTTCAGTTATTGCTAAACATTTGAAACATTGTTAAGTTATTGAAGTTTACCTTCAAGCAATAGCACAGAATATTACCCCATGGAATCTTAAACAATATAATTCTATTTATGCCTTTTCCACCCATTGTACTCCAGGTGTCTTATTTTTTATTTTCACATATCCTAGACACATAATACATTGTTATTTTGTTTTAAATAGTTAATAGTAATTGTAATAGTAATTGTAATTGTAAATTTAAAATGATATATAAAAATTAGATATAATTTCAGTCATAATATAAACCCTTTTTAGATTTACCCAGCTCTTTATCTGTTCTGATGCTCTTCATTCCTTCCTTCCTATCCAGGGTTCTGTATGACATAATTTTCTTCAACCTGAATAATTTCACTTAGTATTTTAAAAAGTTTTTATAGTGCAGTTCAACTGAAAATAAATGATCTCAGACTTTGTCTTTCTGAAATGTCTTTATTTTATCTTAATTTTGAAGGATATTTTTACTGGATACAGAACTCAAAGGTGACAGCTATGCTTCGTTTTGTTTCATTTTAACACTTTAAAGACCTGTGATAAGAAGTCAGCAATCATCTGTATTGTTGGTATGCTCTATGCCTACGGTCCCCAACCCCTGGCCCATGGCCCTCCAGGAACAGGGCAGCACAGCAGGAGGTGAGTGGTGGGCAAGGGAGCAAAGCCCCGCCTGCACCCACAGCTATTCCCCATTGCTTGCATCACCACTCGAGTCCTTCCCTCTGCTTGGATCAAGGGGCATCAGACTCTCATAGAAGCGCAAACCCCACTGCAAACTGGGCATAGGAGGGATCCAGGTGTGCCTTCCCAAGAGAAACCTGTGCTTGATGATCTGAGGTGGAGCCAAGGAGGCGACCACCCCACCCTTATCCATGGAAAAACTGTCTTCCATGAAACCGGTCCCTGGTATCCAAAGGTTAGGGACCACTGCTCTAGACGATATATTATTTATCTTTGGATGCATTAAAAATAAATTTATGTTACTATAATTTACATAAATTAAAATTTACACATTATGTGCATACATTGATACTTTATCAATGTGTACACCTATATAACCACCACCGTAATCAAGATATAGAACATTTCTATCATTCCAGAATGTTCTGTCAAATCCCTTTTCAGTCAATTATGTACCTGCCCAACTGTCAGAGGTAACGATATTTTTTTTACTCTAAGAGTAGTTTTGCCCTCTCTAAAACTTTGTATACAGACTTATAAAGTATACTCTGTCTCCTTTCACTCAGCATATCTATGAGATTCATCCATATTGTAGCATGCATCAATAGTTTGTTCCTTTTTAATTATTGAATTCTATTGTGAAAATTACCCCCAAAGTTTCTTGAAATAAAAAAAATTAATTGTGCTCTTCATGAACTTTTGAATTGTTTCCAGTTTGGGGCTTTTTAGAATAAATCTTCTATGAATATTCTGTATATACCTCTTTGAGAAATTATGCCTTCATTTCTATTGCATAGTTACATAAGAGTATAATTACTTGATTGCGGGATAGGTCTATGATTGAAATTATATAAGAAACTGCTAAACCTTCCCCAGCAACGATTGTTGTATTTTATATCTCCAAAAGCAATGTGTGAATCTCTTATTGCATAATGCTTCTCATCCTTATTTTCACCAATATTTGGTATTGTCAGGCTTTTTAATTTTAGCCATTAAAGTGGGTGAGTATTGGTATCCCATTGTGAATTTAATTTGTGTTTCCTTAATGGGTAATAATATTGGAAACTTTTTCATATTCTTATTGGCCATTGGCCATTTTTGTATTTGTGCTTGTCTTTTGTTTCCCTCATCCCAATGTATATTTTTTATCTTTTTATTTTTAAGTTATAGAAGTTCTTGATATAGTCTTGATATAAGTCCTTCATCATGTACACACACATACATATATACACCCACAGGTATATCTCATTTTATTAAGATTCACTTTATTGTGTTCACAGATGTTATGCTTTTCTCAAATTGAAGGTTTGTGGCAACCATGCGTTAAGTAAGCCTATTAGCGCCATTTTTGCAGAACTATGTGCTCACTTTGTATCCCCATGTAAATTTTGGCAAATCTCACAGTATTTTAAACTTTCTCATTATTATTATTTCTTATGGTGATCTGCGATTGGTGATATTTGATGTTACTACTGTAATTGTTCTAGGGCACCGTAAACTAACATAATTGATAAATGTTGTGTGTGTTCTGACAGCTCCACTAACCAGCCATACCCCACCTCGCATCTCTCTGTTTTGCCTCAGGCCTCCCTATTCCCTGAGACACAGTAATATTGAATTCAGCTCAATTAATAACCCCACAATGGCATGCAAGTGTTCAAGTGATGAAAGTCACATATCTCTCACTTTAAATCAAAAGGTAGAAATGATTAAGCTTAGTGAGAAAGGCATGTTGAAAACTGAGATAGGCCAAAAGCTAGGCCTCTTGCACCAAACAGTTAGACAAGTTGTGAATGCAAAGGAAATTTCCTTCTTCAAGGAAATTAAAAGTGCTATCCAGTTAACCTACAAATGATAAAAAAGCAAAAACCTTATTGCTGATCTGGAGGAAGTTGTATTGATCTGGATGGAAGATCAAACTAGCCAGAACATTCTCTTAAGCCAAAGTCTAATCCAGAGTAAGATTCTAACTTTTCAGTATTATAAGAGTGACAGAGGTGAGGAGGCTGCAGAAGAAAGGAGAAGAAAAGATGAAAGTTAGAAAAGATTGGTTCAAGAAGTTTAAGAAAAAAGACATTTGCATAACTTAAAAGTTCAAGGTGAAGAAGCAAGCGCTGATGGAGAACCTGCAGCAAGTTGTTCAGAGGATCTAGCTAAGATAATTGATGAAGGTGGCTACACTAAGGAACAGATTCTCAATGTAGACACAACAACATTCTATTGGAAGAAGATGCCATCTAAGATTTTTTATAGCTAAAGAGGAGAAGTCAATGCTTGCCTTCAAAGCTTCAAAAGATAGGTGAATTCTCTTTTTAGGGCCTGATGCAGCTGAAGAATTTCAGATGAAGCCAATGCTCATTTACAATTCCAATGATTAATAGGCCCTTAAGAATTATGCTAAATCTACCCTTCTTATGCTCTATAAATGGAATGATAAAACCTAGATAACAGCACATCTGTTCACAGCACGGTTTACTGTTTTAAACCCACTGTTAAGAACCACTGCTCAATAAAGAAGATTTCTTTTACAATATTACTGCTCATTGATATTGTACCTGATCATCCAAGAGCTCTGAGAGATATGTACAATGAGATAAATGTTTTAATGCCTGCTAACACAACATCCATTCTGCCCATGAATTAAGGAGTAATTTTGACTTTCACCTTTTATTATATAAGAAATACATTTTTAAGGGTTTAGTAGCCATAGATAGTGGTTCCTCTGATGGATCTGTGCAAAGTAAATTGAAAACCTTTCAGAAAGGATTCACAATTCGAAATGCTATGAAGAACATTTTTGACTCATGGGAGGTGGTCAGAATATCAACATTAACAGGACTTTTGAAGAAGCTGATTCCAACCCTCATGGATGACTTAGAGGGGTTCCAGACTTTAGTGGAGGAAATAACTGAAGGTGTTTTTAATAAATAACTGAAGGAAATAACACGAAAACTAGAATTAGATGTGAAGCCTGAAGATGTGACTGCATTGTTCCAATTTCATTATAAAACTTGAACAGATGGGGAGTTGCTTTTTATCGATGAGCAAAGAAAGTGATTTCTTGAGATGGAATCTACTCCTGGTGAAGATGTTGTGAACACCGTTCAAATGATAATGAAGGATTTAGAATATTACATAAACTTAGTTGATAAAGCAGTAGCAGGTTTTGAGAAGACTGACTTTAATTTTGAAGGAAGACTTCCTGTAGATAAAATGCTATTAAACAGCATCACATGTTATAGAGAAATCTCTCATGAAAGGAAGAATCGATCAATGGGGCAAACCACATTGTTGTTTTATTTTAAGATATTGCCACAGCCACTTGAACCTTCAGAAACCACTATCCTGATAAGCCAGCAGTCATCAACATGGAGGCAAGACCCTCCACCAGCAAAAAGATTGTAACTCACTAAAGGCCCAGGTGATCCTTAGCATTTTTCAGCATTAAAGTATTTTTAAATTTAGATGTTTTGTTTTTAAAGACATAATGCTATTGCACACTTAATAGGCTACAGTAGCAGTATAGTGTAAACATATTTTTTATTTGCTTTGGGAAACCAAAAGATTCACATGATTTACTCTACTGCAATATGGGCTTCATTGAGGTAGTCTAGAACTAAGCCTGCAAAATCTCTGAGTTATGCCTGTATATGACATTTAATGCTAGTATGGGAATGGTTTATTAATTATTATTTTGATCTTTTGATGAACAGAGATTTAATTTAAATGAATTATAATTTATCATATTTTTTATTGTTACCAATTTCTGGAAAATTTCTTATGCTGGGCCAGAAAAAAAAAAATTGTTTTTGTTTTCTTTTAGAAGATTTGTTTTTAGCTTGCTTTTAAGTTTAGTTTCATTATCCATTTTGAAGCAATGGCTGCATGTTTTGTCAAGCAAAGGTCAAAGCTTAATTTTTCCTCTTTTCATTTCTAGTAGGTTCAACACCATTTGTTTTAAAGATTGTCCTTTCTCCATTGAATTGTTTTGGTCCTTTAATTGAAAATCTATTGACTGTGTTAAGTGTGGATCTATTTCTGGGCTCACTATTTTTTTCCACTAATAATCCATTTGTCTGTCTTTATGCTAAGACCACACTATCTTGATTACTGTAGCTTTATAATGAATCTTGTTATCAGACTGTTTAAGTTCTCCAATTTTAGTCTTATTTTTCAGAGTTATTTTTGTGTTCTAAGTTTTGTATTTATACATACCTTTTAGAATCACCTTATCAATGTAAGTTTTAAAAGCCTACTGCTCTAATGATTAAGACTGTGTTTAATATATGAACCAATGTGGAGAGAATTAACATCTTAACAAGATAGAATCTTTCCACTCATGATTGTGGTATGTCTTTTTTTTTAGGTCTTTTAAAATTTGCTGAGTCTTGTATGTCTTATGTTAATTTTTTCCCTAATTACTTTCTGTGATGTAAGGCTATTGGAAGTGGAATTGCTTTTTTAAAAGAGTTGCATTTTCCAATTGTTTATGATTGTCATATAGAAATATAATATAGTAGATTTATGTGTTATCTGCCAACCTTGCTAAACTCATTTTTAATAACTGCTTTTAATAGCTGCTTGGCATGTATTTTTTAATAGCAACCATGTTGTCTGTGAATATAGTTCTAATTTTTCCTTCCCAATTTTTCTACCTTTTGTTCATTTTTCTTCCCTTATTGCACTGATTTGGACCTCCAGTATAATGGTGAAGAGAATTGGTGAAGGAGACATTCTTGCTTTGTTTCTAATCTTAGAGGGAAGAGGATGGTCATTTGAGAATTTGCCAATAAGCATAATGCATTTGGTAGGATGGAGATACACACAAATGTGTGCATACACACATTTGCAGGTGCAAACACACACACCTTTACACAGAGGAAGTTAGGAGCTAGTCATAGTTTGCTGAGTTTATATTATGATTAGTATTGAATGTTAACAAATGCTTCTTTCTCACTTATTGAGAAAAAATAATACGGATTTTCTTATGTATTCTGTTAACATGGTGAATTACATAAATTGATTTTTCAGTGTTAAAAAAATCTTGTGTTATGAGGTAAACCCCTAATTGGTTATAATGTATGATTCTTCTTATGTATTTCTTGGTATAATTTGAATTGTTTTAAAAGAATTCTTGGAGAGTCTTGGTTTATATCTTCTTATAATATTTTTATCAGGTTTTGGTATCAGAGTATTATTTGCTTATAAAGTCATCTGGAAATGGTCCCTCCTCCTTTGTTGCTTGAAAGAGTTTGTGTGAGCTTGGTGTTATTAATATTTCTTTCATAAATATTTGTTAGAATAAACTTTTAGAAACCATATGGGCCTAAGTTTTCTTTGTGTGAAAGCTTTTCATAAATAAATTCAACATATTTAGTAATTTAATTCTTTGTAGATTTTCTTCCTATTTTATTTTGTGCCACTTTTGTTGAATTATATTTACCAAAAAAATTTTTCACTTAATCTAAGTTATTGAATGTGTTGCCATAAAGTTCATTGCATAGTCCATTATCAAGTTTTTAGTGTCTTAGGGTCTGTGTCAATATCCTCTCTTATTTCTGATATTGGTAATTTATGTGTTTTCTCTTTTTACTATTTCTTGTAGGGGATCATTATATTATTTCTTGCAATAACCAACTATTCTTTTATTAATTTCTCCCATTTTTATATATCATTTATTTATGTTCTTGTCTTTGTTAATTCTTTCTGCCTACTTTTGGTTAATTTATTTTATTTCTCCATAAGGTAGAAGCTTAGACCATTGATTTGTTACCTTTACTCCTTTCTAATATAGGAATTTAAAGTTAAAACTGGCCCTTTACACACTTGTTTTAATCCTTCTCACAGAATAAAACACGCTATATCTTTATTATCATTTAATTCAAAATTTTTTATAATTTTCCTTGTGACTTATTCTTTAACCTATGGGTCATCTAGAAGTGAGCTGCCAAATTTTCCAATACTGGGAGATTTTCTTGATAATTTCTTACTACTTTCTAATATGTTCTTTCAAAGAACATATTCCAAAAGATTTCATTTATTTAAATAATATATTGAGCACTGTTTTATGACCCAATGTATGATCTATTTGGTTAATGTTCAATGTGCACTTGGATATGCTTATTCTGCAATTTTGAGTAAATTGTTCCATACATGTCAATTGAGTCAATATGATTGATATTATTGTTTAGAACTTCATGTATTTACTAATATTTTTTGGTCTTGGTTTTCCATCACTTACTTAGTGTGATGTAGCCTCAGTTCGGTAGTCAGTTTTTCTTCATGTATCTTGAAGCTCTATTATCAGATGTTTTGTTATTCAGGATTATAATGTCATCTTGATAAACTGACCTTTTTATAAGTATGAATAACTTTCTTCATCTATCATAATACTGTTTGTCTTATAGTTGATTTTGTCTGATAGTAAAACAACCATTCCAGTTTTTTTAATACTTACAATTTAAATGGTATACTTTTGTCATCCTTTTACTTTTGTCTACCTGTGAGTTTTATATAAAGTACATTTCTTATAGATAACATGTAGCTGGGTCTTGCCTTTATATCCAGTCTGAAATATTGAAATTTTAAGTCAAGTTTATTATAAATTTTTTATTGTGGTAAAAAACACATAACATGAAATTTTACCATTTAGCCTTTATTAAGTATACAGTTCAGTTTTAAGTATATTAATATTGATGGGCAACAAAGCTCTAGAACTTTTTTTTGTTTTGTAACACTAAACCTTTATACTCAGTAAAGACTTATTCCCCCTTCTGCCTTGGCCCCACCCTTGATTTCCTTGATTATTTCTATATTCTGTTTCTGTGCCTTTGACTACTTAAGATACTTCATATGAGTGGAATTATTCAGTATATTCTTTTGTGATTGGTTTATTTCATTTGGCATAATGTCCTCAGAATTTATTCATGTTGTAGCATGTGATAAGATTTCTTTTTTTAGGCTGCATATTATTCCATTATATGTTTTACAACATTTTTTAATCCATTGGATCTGTTGATGAAGATTTGGATTGCTTCCATCTTTTGGCTATTTTGAATAATGCTGTGATAAACACAGGTGTGAAAATATCTCTTCAAGATCCTGCTTTGAATACTTTTAAGTATGTACCCATAGTGGGATTGTTGGATCATATGATAGCTCTATTTTTAATTTTTTGAGCAATCTCTGCACTGTTTTCCTTAATGGATGCACCATTTTAGATTCCCTACAATAGTGCAAAAGAGTTCCAACCTCCCTACAACCTTGCCAACACTTGTTATTTTCTGTTTTTTTGATAGTGGTCATCTTGATGGGAGTGAAAGTGATATCTGATTGTGGTTTTGATTTATATTTCTCTGCTGATTAGTGATTTACAGCAACTTTTCGTGTGCTTATTGGCTATTGGATTATCTTCTTTGGAGGAATGTTTATTCAAATTCTTGCACGGACTGAATACTTAAGTTCTCCCCCTTCCCATAATATGTTTTGTCAAGGTCCAAGCCCCCATTCCATCTGTAACCTAAAGATGGTATAGAAACTTCTGTACCTCATTGGGTGTTTGGCCTTCCTTCTGAGTGCTCACATGTATACAAATTAAATTTGTATGCCTTTTCTCCTATTAATCAATATGCCTGATGTTAGTGATTTTCGTCCAACCAAGTCCCTTGGCCTCCACAGTAGCTAAGACTAGCTAGTATTCACCTTGTGACAAAATGCACAGATTTAAAAAGCCATTAGGTGTTGAAAGTGCTAGGACTTGATAGATATGGATGAAATAGATAGATTTGAGTAAATAAAAAGTTTTCTGTCATGTGCACAGGGATTTTGGTCTGTTTGATGATGTTATTCTAAATATGTAAAACAATGGTCAGCACATAGGAGGTCAAATTAACTAATAAAAGAATAAATCTTATTCATTTTACACAATTGAATAAGTGATACCACATTCCATCAAGATAGGGAACATTTATAAACACTGATAAAACAAGTTCCTTTTATAAAGTTGGGGTTTTGGTTTGATTTGTTGGAAAAATTGTTAGTTCATTGTTGGACATGTTGAGCTTGGGGTAGATTTCAAACATCTAAGTAGAGGTGCCAAGTTGGCAGCTAGTTTTAAGATTCTACCATTCAGAGGAAAGCTCTGGGTTAACGTGTATACTGTGAATTATCTTCCTTGGGTGATAATTGCACCCATGGATAAAAACGAGATCACTTAAAAAGTGTGAAGTTAGAAGAAAAGAAAGAGTTCTCCAAACTAAGTCAGAAATAAACCCACCTTTTACATGTTAAATAAAGGAAGAAAAAATGAAGATTAAGAAAAAGGTATCATAGAAGTAGGAGAAAGCAAGAGAATGTGGTATTCCAAAAACCAAATAAAGATATTTCTTCAAGAAAGATTGTTGATTATAAGGCAAGTAAATTGAGAACTGCAAAATGTCTACTAGGTTTAGTTATATGGAAGCTATTGTCAGTGTAAGTGAAACCTCTTTCCCCAATTCTTTTGTACTGCATAGTATTTTATTTACCAAAACAATGTCAGGGTTCATCTTTGGCATATTTTCATCAGGTTATTTTGAGAAACCGCAAACACCAGAGTAGCTCTGAAAAGCTGCCCTTTTTTAAAGGAAATTTACATCTATAAAGGAAATCTACATTAGTGAAAGTATCTGTACCAGGAAGAGGGCTGCTCTGAAACAACCGTTATTACCTGAGAGACTTTTTGTCTTTATAACAAGACAACCCCTTATTTACCATACATGTCCTCCCCTTACCATCCCATAACTTGTCTCCACCATCCCCCAGAAGCCCAAGCCCTTATTTCTTTCTGTGACTCAAAATGCTCTATAAGCTTCAATCATCTGGTCTTTCTTGAAGCCTTATATTTTTGTGGAACTCCCATGCATATGTACGTAATTAAATATGTTTTTTTCTGTTAATCTGTCTTGTGTCAATTTAATCTGTAGCCCAGCCAGAGAATGTAGGAGGGTGGAAGGAAGCCATTTTCCCTTCCCTACAACGGAAACATGGTTAAAGATAAACATGTGTTAAGTCTTTGAAAAGTTATATATGTTTTAAACACATTTAAATTTTGTTTTAAATTCCTGTTAAAATAGGTACTTTGGGATTACAAAAATGTTCATTTTCTGAGGTGCTTACAAAAAGTGTCACGAGAGAGGACACTGTTTCTACTCTTTTTCTTTCACCCAACCTATCTTCTCTCCTAGTCTCTACCAATATGTCCTTTTACTCATATTTTTAAGCTAATCAAGACTGAAATACAGACAGGATAAAAATGTTTGCTCAAAAGCCATTTTTACAGTTTTCTCAGCTCAAAATCAGCTGTATTATGTCTCTGGACTAGAATGTGTGTGTGTATTTAATAAAGAAGTTAGTATTTGAAGAAATAGATTATAATTAACTAAGTAGATCTATTCTCAATGAGCTAGAGATATCCCACAAGGCTTTGGTGATCTTAAGATCCCACAGTCATAATGTAGAAAGATTTTTCAGTCTGACAATTTGCAGAAAGTAAACATTTTACTTCAATCTAATTATTGATATCTCAAGGAGGCAATTATGTATTTGTAATTTGCTTAGCTGAATATAATGTGAAACAAACACCTCTTCAACCAGGAAAATGCCTTACTAAGATGAAGAGGGATAATATTAGTAGCAACTAATATTTATCTTGCTCTTTACAATTAATGAAGTGCTTTCACAAACATTATCTGGCTGATCTTCATAACATCTCTGTGAGGGGTACATACAGGAGTCACTATTACTTTTTGTATTCTATACATGAAGATTCTGAGGCTCAGAGCAATTAAGGGTCTTGCATATAGACCAAAAGGAAGAAATGGAAAAAGAGCAAAATATAATATATATCTTCTGAAATTCTATGCCTCTTCTCCAATCTCATATTGTCTCCCTGGAGAGCACATAGAAAGAAGCCAAGAAGTTTTGGGCTGAGAATAGTTATAATAATAACCTTATCTACACATAGATTTGGGTTTTATGAGGCCTTTGTTGTCACAGAATCTGTTTTGTTTCTCACATTTGCCCAGTGGGGTTTATTGTTGTTGTTATGATGATGGTGATCTAGTCTGAGAATTACTGAGGTATTCCAAGTACTCACCTAACCAGATGACTCAGGTGGGAATGAGTGACCTTGTTTCACATACCACTCAAACTTGTACAATTACTTTGGGCTGTTCAGTAAAGAGATGTCTGCCTTTCATCTTCCTCCCTCTCCTGAATCTGCCTCTGCTCCTTTGTCTTATTTTCTCTTCAATACAGAAAATTTAAAAAGTAGCTTTAAAACTAGGACGAGTGGCAGAGGCAGGGTAGGAACATCTTGGTAGTGCTGTATCAGATATAATTTCAGTACAGATTTTTCTAAAATGATTTAACAAAGAAACTTTTTTTTGGTAAATGTGGTCACAGACTTCAGTTCACCCAAAGTGAAAACCACTTTAAAATAAGGGCTGCCTTTTAAAGGTTTTAAAGCTCTTTTTAAAGGCCATATGGGTTCATCTTTGAACTACTGTCTGTGGAAATTAGCTAAAAGCACTGCCCATATGTCTTGGTCTGGATTCTTTGAGAACCTGAGAAAAATATGAAAGACTTATATGCTGTTCCTTTATTAGGGAGGGGGATCCTAGGAAGTTACAATGAGGGACAAAAGGAGAGTAAAAAGGGAGCGGAGGGCTAATACAAAGGTGTATTGCTGAGTAGTCCACTACTAGGTGTGACTGACAACAATCCCAAGGGACCATCCCTCTGAGAAACCGTATAAACTGTGTATCAACACGACCTCCTTAGGAGAAAAAGGAAATCATTTTTACTTCAACTCTCTGTTCCAAATGGTCAAATGCTTCCCCTAAAAGTTTTTAATTATTCACATTTATCATTTGTACATACATGGGCCCAAATGGAATCCCACAGCTTCCATCTCCCACATTGATAGGGAAGCCCCAAGGTGGGAGGCAAGAAATGTATGGTGTGAGTAGGAGACAAGACACTGCCAGGTTATGTATGCGTGAAATCATGGAGTCACATAGCTGCAACTGGACAAGAGGCAGGTGACACAGGAAAGATCTAAAATGGCCCATAAAGGGTATCTGATAGAAACCACCCTGTACACCACTCTGATTTTTCATGTACTGAATCATATCTGGTTGCATGTCCCAATATGGAGTCTCATTTTTGTGAGGAGAAGAGGCCTTAAATTTTGTCCAATCTGTCATCAAGTCTCTTTCTAGATGTTGGTCACTTAACCTCACTTAGATGTAAAGATTTAAGGTAAAAGAGTTATTGAAATATACTCCAGTCCCTGCTGCTTCATTCAGTAATGAAACTGAATTGATATCCATCATTTTCCTCTTCTACTTTTCATCCTATCTCTCCCTCTCCTCAGTGTGTTGGCTGGTCTGTATTGCTTGCCTGGTGAGGTCTAAATTCTTAGTTGTCTTCCTGGGCTGTACTTGCTGCTATTATTCATTAACTACTACCACAGTGTATGGGGCCATCATGGCAGTTCCAAACACACTCATCCCTGCCTATGTTAGGAAGCAGAAAACATCTCTCATGATAATCAGGATTGACTGGGCCCTTATCACATCAATTCCTTTCTTAGTTGGTTGATCTACTGGCATGAAGAGCCAAAAGACAGCAGGAAGTAATACAGTTTACAGTTCATGAGAAACCTTACTGTAGACCCTGGAAGAAGTGTTCACCCATTTGCAAATCAGAAACTCTAACTTGGGAAAGCCTAATATTGCAGTGACAAGCATCACAAATTATACAATTGGTGCACTATGAGGAATAGTGAGAGGAGAGGATCTTATTTCCTCCCTTTAATACCTGAATCCATATATATCTTGATTCTCAAACAGAGCATTATATGTCAACCTTTCCTGTGAAAGGAAAAAAAAGGGAGGGGAGAGGAGTACATTGTACATTGTTTAATTTCCAATTGCATATACTTTGTATGCATTTTCTTTTGCATTGCAAATCCAGATAAATCCAACTTAGTTTTTATTTTCCCTGGCAATAGGGAAAGAAGGAACATAAGGTAACATAGGGTGTGTGTGTGTGTGTGTGTGTGTGTGTATGCGCACAAACACTTATCTTTCTGTCCAAATGTCATGTCAAAGTAGGTATGATAGTTCCTAAATGTTGGTTGTCCAGGTCCTCCTACTCTCATAATTCCATCTTAAAGTGCCCTGTTCTTCAGGTTTAGTTCCTTTTCCTATCAACACCCCCATAGCACTTTGTTCTGATGTCATGGTCTAAACTTACAATGCGTCTCTGCTGTTTAAGGAATTCCCCCCACACATCTGTGCATTTAGGTTAAAGCAAGCCGTGGGGATTTTTGTTGGTGTGTGCTGTGTGGGTTTCCTAACTGGAATCCTGATTTGCAACACCTACAGCTTGCTCAGTTCATTCTGATGCTAGGGTGGTTTCCTTCTGTGAGTAAATGTCAGTGAGGTGCTCCAGGCAAAGCTATTGCCCTCACAGAACCCATGAATTTAGTTTGTTCCAGGAATAGACTTCCTGTTCCTATACGCAAGTGAACATTTCGAGCAGGTATATTAGCTAAGCCAGCTTTACGAGATTAAAAGAATTGGGTCTTATTGCTGTAGGCTAAAGTACATACTTTGCTGTATATTATAATACTTTGTCCAAACCAATTATGTACAAACATTCTTTGAACACCCACTATATGCCAGGCACTGGGTATTTCTTATTCCACAGATGTTCATGAGATCTGCTGTCAGCCAGGAACTGTGCTAGGAGTAAGTAGAAAAATACATAAATACAAATAAGACATATAAACTAGCAAGGGTGATAGTAAGACTAATAATCATGGTAACCAAAGATAGAGAAAGGCAAATAGGATAAAGCACCAATAAAAAATTATAGGTTTTAAATAATTTAGTGGATGTGAAATCTTCTTAAACTCTAAAGCACTCTAACCATATTAATTGGACATTAGCAGACTGTCCTTAGGTAAGAATTCGGTGAACATTTGGGTTTGGGGCCATTTTCCTTCTTCACTCTGGTCTTTTTCCCTCACTAAGCATATCTTTCCAGAATCATCAAAGTCCACTTTACTGTTATTATCTAATCATATACTTTTGGGAAAGTTAATCTTCTTCTGAAGGGAATAGTTTGACCAGTTCACAAACTGAACTTAAAAGCATGCTACTTTCTTGTACCTGTACATCCCAGTACGGTATTACCTACTTTTCTTCCTTGACATTATATATATAATTATATATCTATATCTTCCTTGAAATTATATATCTGAGATATATATATATATATAATTATTGCCTTAGTTGAATTGGAGAAAGTGCCTTCTCAAGCAGCCCTTTCTCTGCTATCTCTGAGTAAACTCTGTGAAGCCATAACCTCATAGCCTAGTTTGAAGCCACTAGATTATATGGTCTCTAAATCACTTCAAATTTTGATATTAATGCGTCTGAGACTAATAATGTGCATGTGACCCTGTATCTTTTATCTGGTCAGGCTTACAATCTACAATATAACCAACCTCATGGCAGATTTCCCAGCCTGCCAGGATCCCCTTCACGTGATGTCCTCCCTAGCCCATTTATTCTACTGTTTCCCAAAGGAAACCCTGCATACAGCCTGCTTCAGCTTTCTGATGTAGAAATTTTAGTCCCTGAATTCACTGTAGACTTGGGTTTAGACTTCACCTTTGTCTCCTCTGGTCTTGGATACTAGGTTGACCTAGAAAATCCTGCCAGCGGTTTCTCCTTGGGACTCAGGCTCAACAACTAATTTGCATGACCAATATATAGTCAGGGTCTGCTCTAGCTCTCTGGCAGAAAAGATTTAGACTAAAATCTTTGATAAGTTTTACCTCTCCAAGGAGTGTTTTTTTTTTTTTAAATCATAACAAGTAAGGAAACCTTGAGCTTAATTTCTGACCTGCATAATCTCACATTTTAGCACTCCTGAGTTGGAGGAAGATATGGGGAAAACCAAGAAAATGGAAGGAATACCTGAAATTCGGAAGGCTAGCACTATTACTGAGCAGAATCTACTGGAATTATCAAGGAGCGGCCAAGAAAACGGAAAGGATTCAGAACAGGAAAAACACATAATAAGTTTTACCCCGTTTCTTTCTGCCATAGGCTGTGTTGAAAACAGCTTGGAAAAAATTTTATCTAGCTCCACCTCGTGGTGGATGCCTGAAACATAATAGTCC
>CAUYPO010054110.1:0-24680 GCA_963574435.1 Cheirogaleus major | reverse complement strand
CCCACGCGTCAGTTCTGAACTCACCCCTCTCGAGGTCGTCTCCGCCGGTGCCTCAAAGTTGTTTCGGTTCCCGGGTTTCGGCACCACTTGTCGCGCCCGCCTTGCCAGCAAGGAAGACACGGCAACTGGAGTTCTTCTGACAGCACTTTAATGGGGATATTCTTAGATTGACAATATGCGGAAGACCCCGAATGGGGAAGCACACACGCTTTTAAGGCCTTGGCGGACCTGAAACCTCTGGGGATAGGTTGGGAGGGAGATGCCGCCAGTTTTCATTGGCGCAACCTAGCATCCTTCATTTACATAGTTACACAACCAGCACTTCCTGTGACCTGACCAACACTGCGCATGCTCGAGAGTTGTTTATAGCAAAATGACCACCGGATACGGGCGCCATCTTAGAATGGCGTTGCCGCCGCGCCCCACAATGTACCAGGCACTATCATAAGTGCTGAGCATAAAGAGCGAACAAAGAAAGCATTCTTGCCTTCATGGAGCTTATCTTCTACTGGGAAAAGGTATACCAGAAAAGAAGGCAACTATATACAGGCCAGGCCTGAGAAAGGCCAGCTACCTTTGACCTGAGTTGGCTTGAACTCTGAGCTTCTATTGAATAGTAGCAAATCAAGCACATAAAACTCTCTCTTTGAGAAAAATATAAATACCAAAATAAAGCTTTGATAGTTATATTAAATTGAAAAAATTAACTTTTAAAAGATCACTACATACTAATAAAATGCTGTTTGCTTAGAAAATATAATGTAACTTCAAAATATGGAAAGCAAAAACTTAGAGAACTATGCAAATAGGATTATAATTCAAACTTCCAAGAAATTTCAAAGAATCTGTATATAAAAATTATATTTTTTGACCATAAGGTAATTAAGTTTACAATTAATAACAAAAAAGTTTCAACTCTTGTCGCGCCCGCCTTGCCTGCAACGAAGACACGGCAACTGGAGTTCTTCTGACAGCGCTTTAATGGGGTTCCCTTTCTTCTTACATGTTGCGGAGACCCCGAACGGGGAAGCGCACACGCTTTTAAGGCCTTGGCGGACCTGAAACCTCTGGGGATAGGTTGGGAAGGAGATGCCGCCAGTTTTCATTGGCACAACCTAGCATCCTTCATTTACATAATTACACAACCGGCACTTCCTGTGACCTGACCAACACTGCGCATGCTCGCGAGTTGTTTATAGCAAAATGACCACGGGATACGGGTGCCATCTTAGAATGGCGTTGCCGCCGCGCCCCACAAACTCTATACATTAAAATTGTTTTAATATACTTCTAAATAATGAATAGATTAAAACTTAAATCACAATAGAACATTTTAAAAATACTTAATACTGAACAGTAACTACACCACAAAATTTGTGAGATATAATAGCTGCATACTTTAAGAGAAATTTGTAGTCTTATACTAGAAAGAAAAAGGACTTATATTTAGAGCTAAGAATATATCTTACGAAATTAGAGGGAAAGTGAATAACCTTTAAGAAAATAGAAGGAAATAAAAAATGTTAAGAGCAGAAATTAATAAAATAAAAAACAAGAATGAAATAGAGACAATCAACAAAGCCAAAAGTTCTTTGAAAAGACTACTAAAATAGACAGTTGCTAAAAAGATTGAATAAGGAAAAAAGGCACAAATATACATTATTAAGAATATTAAAAGGGACCAGTTACCACAACTATAAATAGCAGATATTAAAAAATAAAATACAATAAGTCTACAAATAATTTTATGCTAATAAATTTGAAAAATAATAAAATAACAATTTGAAAGCAGACATTGTAGAAAATTATTAGAAAAAGATAACTTATCAAAACTTATTCAAGAAGACAGAAAGTCTGAACAGTGGCACTTATAACATATATTCAACAAATTCAACTAGGACTGTACAAGAAAGATTACAAACCAAATTAATTCATCAACATGAATGCTAAATGCTAAACAAAATATTAGAAAACCAAATCATTAATATATTGCAAAGACCATGCATCATGAACAAGTTGAGTTCATCTTGGGAATGCAAGGTTGTTTTGACATTAGAAATCTATAAATGTAATTTACCACATTAACAGATTAAAAGAAAAAAATATGATCATAGCAATTGATGAGAAAAAGTATTTGATAAAATTCAGCACCCATTCACAATAAAGAATAAAAACCTCTTAGTAAAAATGTGGACTAGAAGGAAACTTTCTTAATCTGATAAAAAATAAGATCTCCAAAAGTTTATAGCAAATATCATTTTAAATATCAGAAAGTTAGAAGTCCTTTTAAAATCAGGAACAAGAAAGAACGTCAGCTATCATCTTGGAGTTTTTAGAGAACTCTTGAAGGCTGAGCTCAGTGTAAGAAATACCAAACACTTCTATAGTCTAAAGTCAGATGCTATGATACTTATTCAGGAAATGCAAAGAGATTGTGTACTTTTGCAAATATCAACTATTGTTCATCTTCCATCTAAATAAGGGAAGGCAAAAAATTACTGGGGAGTTGAAGAGGCTTGTGGAGAGTATTTCTTTGGAGAAAGTAGTTGGTATCCTATGCATTCCTAAACTTCATGCCTACCTCCTACTCTTACACTGCCTATCTGCCATGGGGGAGAGAAAAGATGGTGCTTCCCCTAATGTTAAAACAATGTGGCGTGTGGAGGTTTAAGGAGATGCTCTTGGAAAGTTTAACATTTGTTCCTCAGAAAACTCTAAAAGTCAATGATCATGTTTAAAGAGACTTGTACTTACAGAGTTGTGCCAGTAGAAAACAGCACTTCCATTAATGTTTGTGATTGGCAATCCCTTAAAAGGTTGAGCTATCTTGAAAGGAACATCACTCCACCCTTTCATACCAAGGGTGCAACAAACTTAGCAGAAAGAAACTAGAGGTATACTAAAGGATGAAGATGTTGGGAGCTGGTGGGAGCAATTCTAAACAGCAGCTAGAAGTAACCCTGCAGCAGCCTGAGCACTTTGCTGCTTAGAAATTTCTTCCACTAGATACCCTAGGTCATCACCATTAAGTTCAGCCTTCCACAAAGTCCTAGGCCACAGAAAATATTCAGCCAAGTTCTTTGCTACATACAGTGTAACAAGGATGACCTTTACTCCAGTTCCCAATAATTTCCTCTTTTCTATCTGAGACCATTTTAGTATAGCCTTCACTATTAATATTCCTATCAGCATTTTAGTCACAACCACTTATCCAGTCTCTAATAAGTCCCAAACTTTCCCTTATCTTCCTGTCTTCTTCTGAGCCCTCTAAACTCTTCCAATCTCTGCCCATTACCAGTTCCAAAGGTGCTTCCACATTTTTAGATATTTTTATAACAATGCCCCACTCTTTGACACCAATTTTTCTGTTTTAGTCTGTGTTGCTATAAAGGAATACCTTAGTCTGGTATATATAAAGAAAAGAGGTTTTATTTGGCTCATGGTTGTGCAGACTGTACAAGAAGCACAGCACCAGCATCTGCACCTGGGGAGGGCAGGAAGCTTCCACTCATGGCAGAAGGTGAAGGAGAGCAGGCCTCACATGGAAAGAGGAAGGAAGCAAGGGGAGGGGAAGGGAAGTGCCAGGCTCTTTTTAGTAATCATTTCACACAGAGAAATTAATAGAGGGAGAACTCACTCATTACTGTCAGGATGGCACCAAGCCATTCATGAGGGATCTGTCCCCATGACCCAGACACCTCCCATTAGGTGCCACCTCAACATTAGGGATAAAATTTCAACATGAGATTTGGAGGAGACAAATATCCAAACTATATCAACAGGTCATTTGAAATAATCAAATTCTGAGGAGCAAAAAGAAAAAAGAGTGAACAAAAGTAAAGAGTGCCTGAGGGACTTATGGGACACTATAAAGCTGACCAGTATTCACATTATAGGGATCCAAGAAGGAGAAAAGAGAGACAAAGGAACATAGAGCTTATTTGAAAAATAATGGCAACAAACTTCCCATATCTAAGAAAGGAAATGGACATACAAACTCAAGAACTCCAACAAGGATAAAACTGAAAAAGAATCACACTGAGGTATGTTATAATCAAATTATTTAAAATTAAATAGAGAATCTTGAAAGCAGCAAAAGTGACTTGTCATATAAAAGGTAACCTCTGTAAGATTATCAGTGATAATATATTATAAACAAAGTGCTAAAAAGATTCTGTCAACCAAGAATACTGTATCTAGCAAAACTATCCTTCAAAAATGAAAGAATAATTAAGACTTTCTCAGGTAAACAAAAGTTGAGGGAGTTCATTACCACTAGACTTGCTCTATCAGAAATGCTAAAGAGGGTTCTTCAAGTTGAATAGAAAGGAAGGTAGATAGCAACATGAAGATAAATGAAAATATAAGGCTACCAGGTAAGTATAGTAAGTATGGACAATTATACTTACTTGTATTCTTGTAATCTTGGTGCATAGAATTTAAATCATAAAAATGTTTAAAAAACATAAATCACACTGGAGAAAATCAACATTGTTGTGAAATAGATCTCCAGAAAGTTTTTCATCTCACAAATCTGAAAATCTATACCCATTAAATGACAGCTCCCCACATCTCTCTTCCCTCAGCTATGGTAACCACCATTCTACTTTATGTTTCTATGCATTTGATTGTAGGCGTATCTCAGAGATATCATGGGTTCAGTTTCAGAACACCATAATAACATGAATATCACAATAAAGCAAGTCATATAATTTATTTTGTTGCCCTGTGCCTATGAAAGTTATGTTTATGCTATATTGTAGTCTATTCAGTGTACAATAATATTATGTCTAAAAAACAATGTATATACCTTAATTTAAAATATTTTATTACTAAAAATGCTAAAAAATTATCTAAGCATTCAGTGAGTCATAATCTTTTTGTTGGTAGAGGCTGCTTACGGATCAGGGTAATGGTTGCTGCATCAATTGACTTTTCAGGATCTAGAAGTAGAGAAAGTTCATAGACTTGACAGCAAGTATAATCCATAAAATAAAAAATTAATAAATTGAACCATATCCAAATTAAAAACTTTTGCTCTGTGAAAGACTTTGTTAAGAGGATGAAAATAAAAGATACAGACTGAGAAAAAATATTTCAAAGCACATATCCAGAAATGGACTAAACCTAGAATATATAAAGAACTCTTAATATTCAACATTAACAAAATACTAATTAGAAAATAGATAAAATATTTAAAATGGGAATTTTATTGGAAAGGGTATACAGATGTCAAATAATCACATGAAAACATGCTCAACATCATCAACCATTGGGGAAATGCAAATTAAAACCACATCACTACACACACCTATTGGAGTGGCTAAAACTAAAAAGTGACAACAACAAATGCCGATGAGGATGCAAAGAAACTGATCACTAATATATTGCTGGTGGGAATGTAAAATGATACAGCCGCTCTGAAAAATTTTTTGGCAGTTTTTTAAAAAAAACCAAATATGAAACTGTCATATGACAATACCCAGTAATTGAAATATTTTGCATTTATTCCAGAGAAATGAAAACTTACATTCACACAAATACTTGTATACAAATGTTCATAGCAGCTTTATTTTTAATGGCCCAAAACTGGTAACAACTCAGATGTCCTTCAATGGGAAAATGGTTAAACAAATTGTGGTACATTCATATCATGAAATAACACTACTCTGCAATAAAAAGAACAAGCTGTTTATAAATTCAACAACTTGGATGAATCCCCAGGAAAATTTGTTGAGTGAAAAAAAATCCAATCCCCAAAAGTTACATGTTGTATGATTCCATTTATATAACATTTTTGAAATGACAAAATTATTGAAATGGAGAACATATGAGTAGTTATCAGAGGTCATGGAGGGGTGGGGTGAGAGTGGCTATAAAAGTTTCACTTTATAATGATGAAACTGCTCCTTATTTTTACTGTACAGTACTGTATCCATATTACTATCACAGTTATACAAAAGTTTTGCAAGACACTACCATTGGTGGAAACTAGCAAAGGGTACATCAGATCTCTATTATTTCTTACAACTGCATATGGATCTAAAATTATATCAAAATAAAGAGTTTAATTTATATGCCCACTGTCCCATTAATCCCAGGCCTGAGAATTTATCCCATAGAAATAAAGCTTTCAGAGTATAAAAACATATACAAATTTACTGAATTTGTGTTTAGTGGCAAAACATGGAAGCAAAGTGAATAGCCATCAGTTTGATAATGTTAGAATAAGTTATGGTATATAATATGTGTCCACTAAAAGGATAAATTAGAGCTGTACTGGTTGACTTAAAAGGATTTGCAAAAAGTTGAGTAAGAAAATCAAAATGAAGAAAAATATGTGTGGAATGTTATTCCCTTTCTATAAAGTAAATAATGAAAAAAATCTCTATATGTTTGTGAGTATGTGAGTGTATATATATATATATGAATTTATATGATTATTTGAGCATGAAAAAATATGGAAGGATATATGTTAGGCTGTTGATGGAGTTACCTAGGAAGAAAGATGTTTTGGGGACATCAATGTAGTGGAATGGGGAAGAAACGTAGCTTAAAGAAAAAAAGAAAAAAAAGACTGGGCTGGGTGAGAAGATGACCATCTTGACACAGGTAGTATGTGCCTCCTCCATGGAGAGGAAACAGAATAGTAAATAGATTCTCACATTTCAAACAGATCATGTAGAAAAGAACACTAGATTTACCCAGGAAGTGATGGGAAGCACCCAGAGTGGGTGGGGAGAGGGTTCAGGGCAACTTGCCTGGTTGGGGCCTGGCTAAGAGCCATGAGAATCCTGGATTCAAGAAAACAGTAAAAGAGGAGCCCCCAGGGCTCTACCCTCAGATAGACAGATGCATGCAATTCGTTCTATTTCTCTGGAGAACCCTGACTAGACACTGGCCTTGAAAATTAGAGTGATATAGCCACAAGCTCCAACATTTAATATATAAGTTCTTTACTGGCCTCAGAAATCAAGTCAAAACACTTCAAGATCCTCTATAAATCAGTCCCACTATATCTATTAAACTCAATTTCCTGCTATTATTCTCCACTCCAATTAGGACTATTCTTTAATTTCCTCCACACATAGTAAATTTGTGATTGCATTTTTCTTTTGCTCATATTATTCCCCTTAACTAGAAAGCTCTCCCTGTCTCTTTTACCAATTCAGTTCAATTCTATTAATTTAACAACTGTTTAATGAAATTCTACTAAAGACTAGCCACTAGAATTAGGCAATAAAAAATGCAAATCTAAAAAGGCATCAACCTTACACTTAAGAATTTTACAATCTATATACCTTTAAAGTCCTAATTCAATTATACCTCCCCAGCAAATCCTTCCTAGGCTTTCCAGTCCGTAATGTCCTTTATTTTTCTTAGTTTTTAAAATGCTTGGTCTCTTCTCTACCACAGACCAAGTTATAAATTATAGAATTTAACTATAATTATTTTATTGTAATGTGATTTTGTCATTTCCTAAGTTTTGTCTCCTCAACCAAGCTATAAGTTCCTTGAGTGTAAGACTATGTCTGTGTTCTAGCCTTTTACATGCTATCAGAATTCCATGCACACCATAGATACTTTAAAAACACTTATTTTTATTTTACCTCATTTATCAATACATGATAAACCTAACCATACTGGTGTGCTAGACATTACTTTATTTAAAGTAAAAACAAACCACAGGATCACTGGTTTTCTTAAGGCTAAAACAAGTTTTGAATCTCTTAATAAACAACAAATAAACCAATTCCAACTTTTTTCTCCTTTCTCATATATAGTTGATATCTTTATTATATTAAAACTACCAAATAATTCAATCATAGGAATAATAAAATAAATACTGATGTGAAAACAAAAATGCCAGCTTTTCAACTAAAATTTTCATCTTTTGACTAGTTGTTGAAAGTTTGGGGTTTTTTTAAATACAAAGTTTTCTTAAATTCATTAGTTAGATCAACCTTCTTCTTAAGAGTTTTGGGAAGATTTAATTTCATACAACTGTGATAATTTGTGGACATGCTAAAGAAGCAAAATAGACATTTATACAAAATTTGACTTGCATATTAAGACTGATGATGCCACACACACACCCACAATAGGGTATGCAAAGGTTTTCTTCTACTCATATAATGAGACTTTCTGTGGAGAGCAGAGCAGGCCTCCGAAGCTGATCTGAAAATGGCTTAAGAAAGTAGAGAAAGGAGACTGGCTTTGGGTTTCTACAGTGGTTAGGAAGTGAGGTTGGGGTGAGGGTTTCTACACATGGTTTGAATTTCCTACTGGGACTAAAGAAGGGAGCAACCAGGCTTTCTTATCAGCTTGGCCAAGTGTGGAGTAGAAAGGGAAAAAGAATGGGTGAGGTTTATGATCTGTCAGCAGTCACACATCAAATTATGAAGTCAAACTCTTTATTACTTGATAACTCAATACAACTAATTTTAAAAGCACAAAATACAAAGATATTGATCAATATGCTTATATAATTTCATCAAATTTTAAATATTTCATTTAAGCTATATCTAATTGATGAATACTAAATATAAAATATAAAGATGAAATTAATTTTGATTAAAGACAGAAAATATTTTAAATGTTCTTCAAAAAAGGTTTAAGCAAAAAAAAATACATTAACAGGATCACCACTGATATAACAATTCAATTTTTAAAAATTTTCTAGCCCTTCACACTTGATTTTCATCCATGAAAGATATTAGCATAACTGGTGAAATTAGAATTTTACTACTTGTTGTATTAGAAGAAAATAACACAGACTTTCTTCACTATTAATGACATAAATTCTTTGAAATTATTAGAGTACTGCAGCAGTGAAGCATAAATGAAACACAGTAATTTTAAAAGATTTTTTAGTAGCTAAAGTATACCTCAGCACTAATTCTGCACAGTTACTACTAAAAAGTCTTCTGATGGCCTGGTAGAATTCTTGTTCTTATCAAAGCACCTATAATGCTACCAGAATGAAACTTATGATTTAAAGTGAAGATTTATGAAAAAAGCATCAAATTCTATTAAGATTAATAATAGGTCTACCTGAACATGGCTTGCCAAATCAAAACCAAAATAAATAAGGATTAGCTAATGCTACAAATAAAAACAAAATATTCAATATTTCAATATTTCAGTAAATATAATCAAATAATATAACTATGGTAACCCATTATTGTTTTAATCAACAAAAAAGTAGATAGTCTTCATGTTTCAAGTAATAATGTAAATTTATGCTCTCAAACATTACAGAGCTGTAAAATAATTCAAGAAATTAACAACTAGTTCAAAAAAAAGTAAACTGCGTTGTATTTTGTGAGGAAGATGAAAAACCTTTTAAAGAAGAAGAGGGTGTCGAATTTTCATCCTGTTCAAATGAAAATGGAAAACTAAAATCATCTTTTCCAGCACCAAATGCATGAGTTGAAGTGACTGATGGAAAAGAAAATGTAAATGCATCTTCTTCTGGTTTTTCAAGTAAGTTTCCTAAGGAAGATAAATATTATAATATGTTATTCATGTTATATAAAATTTATATAACCTACTGAATTACAGTATATTGCATATAATAAATAGAGTAACATTGAATCATTTATCTATTTAGTATTTATTAAATAATTGTATTCCTCTTAAGTGCAAGGCTGTACTGTACTCAGTATTATTAAGGTTAAAGCAGACTCAAACTTAAACCCTATTTTCAAGTAATTTGAACTCAAATATATAAAGAACTAGTATATAAGGTAGAAAGTAGGGTAAAACACCTCAAATGAAAAGAATAGCACAGAGGCACAAAAATAGACATGCAGAGAAGTATTAGGCCAAGGTAACAGGAATCAATTTAGCTTATCAGGAGCACTGAAAAATTAATAAAGATGTATTAAATGGAAATCAATCATGATGAGCTTGGAAACATTGTTGAATGTCTCGTTATAGAATCTGGACTTTATTTAATAGGTAACAGGAAGCCATTAAGGATTTTCAAGCAGAAATACAACATGATTTGAACTGCCTTATAAGGATTACTCAAGAGAGAATGTGTAGAAAGGCTGGACAGGAGAGTTTAGAAATGGGGATAACCAAAAAGAAAAAAAAGTTTATTTTCCAGCAAAGAGATGATGAAAGCCTGATCTTACCTACAATCATAGCAATAGGAACGGAGAAAAAAAATGCTGTATCTGAGAGACACTACATAAGTCAAATTATTATTCAACTATTATTTATTCAGTAACTACAATATACTGTTCATGGCATTTTCAAGGCAATTGACATAACAGTGAAAAGATTTCTAAAGTTTTAAAAGGAATTTATAAAATCAACTGTACATGTAGAAGTTTAGGTTGATGACTCCTAGAATTTCCATTAAGGAAAAACACTGTTTTTCATTTATCATAGTATTTAAAACTATAAATACAAAAATATATTTTCAATATCTTAATTATAATTTAAAATCAATCATCATTAAACAATTTCAAATCTATAGTAATCCAAAGACTTACTTGAAACAAATCTTTTTAAGTACTTATGCTTTTTGAATGGAGAACTAATCAACTAGTACATTAAGCAAAATTGTTCACTTTGTGTCACTTTGAAATTTTCATATGTTTTAAAACATTTCACTTATTTCACCCTAAACAGAGCTGAGCCAACCAGCAGTAAGATGGATGGATGGATAGATGAATGGACAGATGGGTGAATGGATAGACAGGTGGATAGATTGACAGGCAGACAGACTGATTACCAGATACTCATGTTCTTTCTCTCTCTCCCTTTTTCACTTTATTTTTCCACATGTGTATTTTTCAGTACACATCCATAAGACTTAAAAAAAGGAAAAAAGGCATAATGTAGATACAGATCCAGAAAGAACTAAAATCTTGAATCTCTCTTGAATATATTAATCTGATATTTTTTTCAGAAGAAGTTCATATGAGGTCTTCATAAAATGCCTATGCTCATCATAAATAAAATAATAGATTACTATGAAAGACAGCATTATAGGTGCTGTGGGGAATTCAAAGATGAATAAGAGTCCCTGCCCTCAAAAAACCTGTGATCTGGAGGAGATTTTATATATTTTCATAAGTAACTAATGATAGAAGGTAGAATGTAAATAAGTGTGAAAAAGAAGAGACATTCAGAAAAGTGAGGGAGAGATCTTTTTCAAATAGAAGTCTGAGTGGGTAAATAAAAGGTTTTATGGAAGAGCACTTGGTCAGTCTTGAAAGATATAAAGAGACAGAAGTTGGGGATTGTAAGAAGAAAAAAGCAGGTAAGAAAGTGTAGGCATATGTGAGATACACTGTGTTCTTCAGTGGCCAAAGCACAGGTTATTCTTATAAGAGAAAAGGCTTAAAGGTTAGGTTGGGGGATGAGGAGAAGTTGGTTAATGGGTACAAAGGTACAGTTAGATAGAAGGATTAAGTTCTAATGTTCTAGAAAGAATAATTTTACACTTCGTATGGAACCAGAGAATAACAGGTTTTTAAAATTAACTAGCATTTCTCGTTGGCCATGTATACCCTTAAGTTTAAGTTTAGTCTGTCTGTGTTAATTTTGGTTTTCATAAGATTGTACAAAGTATACTATTTTGAGGAGCTAATATTTTTGTACGCCCTCTTAAGATAAAGAAGGTGAACTTCAACTTTAATATTTGGAGGCATAATAATCATATGCCAGGAGCCAATCCATACATAAAGGAATACCTCATTTGCTAAATGGGAATTAACTAAAAAAAAAAAATATATATATATAGTTCATATATATATATAGTTATATATATATATAGTTCATAGATATGTACATTTGTATTTTTTATTTTAATTTTAAAAATTTGTATATACTTCATGGGATACAAGTACAATTTTGCTATATATATTGCACTATAGTGAAGTGAGAGCCTTCGGTGCATGCATCACTGAAGCAAAACACATCGTACCTGCCAAGCAACCTCCCATCATTCACTCCTCCCACCTGCCCTACCCCTCCAAGTCTCCATTGTATATACACTTGTGAATGAAGAAGATACTGTTAAATGGCTACTTATAATATTCAATCATGTATTCAGAGTAAGATGTCAAAATATATAAATTTAGAAATATTGCTATTTTCCACTTCCATATTCATGTAACAATTTTATTCCCTTTACGTGTCCCTTGATTCCTCATTTTTGAATCATTTGACATAGTTTTTTAAAACATACACTTCCATTTCTGCCTCATGGTTTGAGAAAGAAGCTCGTTAAATTTGTGAGTGATATTGCCATTGAATCCAAACCGTAACATAACATTACATGGTTTTGCTTTTCTTTTCTGATCTCTACAGCATAATCATGTGCAGTGTTGCTTTATACAGGGATCTTTTTTTTTTCAGCATATTATGGGGGTACAAATATTACGGTTACTTATATTGCCCCTGACCCCCCTCCCCCCATACAGGGATCTTTTAAGGATTATTTGCAGCAGTATGCATTATTTGCTTTTGAGTGGTCATGTGCCATGAATTATTAGTCAATCTACTTTTTATTGATTCAGTTAGGGTCCTCTCTAAATATACAAAAACTCCAGGGGTTGATATTCTTTTATGCTAATGTGTCTTCACCATTTGTTCAGAATAACATAAGTGATATGTATCCTATAAATGAGAGGCTTTGCAAGAACCTGCACATAAACTGACTGAGTGGTAATTTGGGAGGAATAAAACATCATCTTATGTTTTAGCATACACGGTGTTTTGAATTGCCCTGTGCAATATGCCTAGTGGCATGAAGTCACTTGTAAGCTGTTTTTGAAGTCAGTTTATCTTTATCCACTCCCTCAATAAATATTGAGTTCCAACTGTAAATCAAGCATTCTGGAGGGATAAAATAATGTAAAAAGATGTATCTGCTACCATGAAGAAATTTATCATATATTAAAATGGATAAGACCATGAAATGTAAAATGAAATAGAAGAGGACATATATTCTAAGGGAGGAATAAACTCAGAAGTTCAAGGGAAAAAAAAAATCACGTCTGAGTGGATCAAAGAAGACTTAAGGAAACAGGTGGGATTTTGGTTGAAACTTGAAAAACTATGGGATTTAGTCATATGGAAAATTTGTAGAATGTTTAATGTTGGAGGGAAGAACACTGGCAAAATGGTACATTTCAGGAAGCATTAAATGTCTTAGTAGGCCAGTTTGGTTTAAGTGTTGTCTACATGTATGGATGTGTGATTCTTTAACGTAAGGATAATAATGTCATACAGGAGACTTGGGACGAGTAGATGAGATTGTGTATTTTTTTAGTACTCTTGTATTCTTGGTAAATTTTACTAGTTGTCATGCGAATATAAAGTCTATCTGAAAGAAAAGGAAAATAAAGCCAAAAAAAAAAAAGCTTTATGTTAGAGTATAGAGGGCCTTAAATACATGAGTAGAGAATGAGAACTTAATTCAGGAGAAAGTGAGAGCTTACTTCAGACCTCAGAGCCAGGAGTGACTCACCCAAGTCTAAGTTATGAAAAGATAAATGTCTCTTCCCAAAGCAGGGAGAGTTGAGGTTGAAAGTCCAATTTGTTAACTTTCACAAGAGAAGAGGCAGAAGGCAATTAGGATAGTGGCCATGAAATTAGAAAGAAGATGATTGTGAAAGATTAGAGTGGTAGAAATTATAGACTTGGCAATAGGGTGTGAGGAAAGAGGAGCTGGGAGAAATCAGGGTGAAAAGGAAACTTTCAGTCTACGTGACTCACATTATGCGAAAAGAGGGATATGGTGATGGTTTTATCATTACAGAGGGATAAGCTGATGATTTTGTGTTTGGGCAGGCTGAGTTCTGACCCCTAACTAGGCAAGGGCATTGCATAATTTTAATGTGGGGATTAGTCTCCATTAAAAAGATGTGCATGTGGACAGAGATTTGGGAGTTGTCTATATATGAAGGTGATGTTTTAAAAAAACTGGCAAGAAAAGAAATGATTATGAGTGAAAATTCAGACAAGTAAAAAGGAGGTGGAATTCTAGAACCACATCCATCAGAACAGCAGCCAAAGAGCGAACAGCACAAGATCGTCAATACTGGGATTACAGTTTGGCAAAAAAGATGCTTGGAAAAACGAGACAACACAGCGTTCTAGCATGGGAGCCAGACATGACTGCTCTGGGTTCCAGGCTGGGCAAGGGAGACAAGTGAAGCTGGAGTGAGAGAGTGGACAGGGATTTGGAAAGACAGAATGCTCTGATGAGCATTAACAGCAAGTCCAACAGGAGTAAACAAATGAAAGAGGAGAAAAGGGATGTTTCTTGGAGGTGATGCAGTTCTAGGCAGTGGTGTAGCTGAAGCACTGAATAATCAAAATTGAATGGAGATGCGGCTCATTGAGGTAGACAAGGTGAAGGAATCATAAAGAGAGGTAGCGAGGTGGTGAACTGAGTTTTTGAAATCCCTGCATAACATAGTAGGAAACAAAACTGAAAGGAAGACTGAGCTTGTGCCCAGCAAAGGCAAGCTGTGCTAGCTATTATGACTTGAGAAAAGTTGTGAGAAGAGCTTAGATGCTGCCTGGGAGGGCCTGCCATTTGCCCAGGCTAGTCTCTTCCCTGTGTGTTCCTGGGTGAATTCTTTATGACACAGAGGCTGGCTCCTAGGCCAACAGGCAGACCTGTCCTTTGGGGGTAAACTTGCTTTAACTGCCCTCTTAATTTATGATGAAAAATATAACCAGTTGAATGGACTGAATATTTGTTTCCTCTACTTGGCTTGTCATCTTCCTGGAGATTTATTTACATGCAAAGCATAACCAGAAGTTGCTTGATGAGCAGGGAGTTGTGGTGTGATGGGTTAGTTGGATGCTCTTGATAGCTAATGTCACCAAGCTGCAATGGTCTCTACTTAAATTTATGGTGAAAGGAAGATGGATTTCTCATTTTTATGGGCCAACTTGCCCTAAAGAATGCTAGAGAAAGGTGACCACATTTTCTCCTGGAATTCCTGATCATAGTTGCCATGTACACCATCTTCCTCTTGCTATCCTGTTTCTTCAGAAAGAAGAGTATACACTGATTATAATGAGTAAGATTTTCTTTTAATATAATCACAATTTGGTTCTGCCTTCTTGAGTTATTTCCAAATTACCTTAATTTGATTTTTGCTATCGTGAGGGATGGCCTCATGTTTGATATTAGATAAATTACTTCACTTTAGATTCCTCTAATTTTCTTTTCAAATAATTAAAGTCTCATAATTAAAGAGGCACTGTAATGATAGAGTGACTATAAAATGCATAGGCTCTGGACCTAGCACAGTGCTAAATGATTTATAAACATTTATCGTTTTTTTTTCTGGTTCTCACATGAGTATATATATAATCCCCACTTACAGATGAGGAAACTGGGCACACAGAAGTTGAATAACTTATTTCAGTTTCACAGTTAGTAGCAAAGCTAGATTGGAATTCAGTTGATGATCGCCAAGCTTCTGCTTGTACCTATTTATTAGGTGTTGCTCCTGGTTTTACTCCCTAGAAAGGGAGAAAGGCATCCAGCCCAACAGAAATAGAATATTGCTATTTCTAATGATGATAGTAGGAGTTTCAGCTCCTGCTTTATACCAGATACTTTATATAAATTTTTATGAATTCTTATTTCTATAATGTAGATATACTTTTAAAATTTTGTGTGTGTGAGATAATTAAGATCAACGAGTTCAGGTAACTTTAGAAAGTCTTGCGTCATATCTGGAGAGTAGCAGGTTGCCTAGCATAGCTCAGACCTAGAGTTAACGGCTGAGTGAAGTATTTGGAAGGGCAGGGAGATTAAAGGGACAAAGGGATATTTTTCGATATTTTTAAAGGATGAGTAGATCCTTAAGGATCAGATGGAAGATTGGAAACTTGGGAGTGGTAGAAAAAGAGCCTTGGGTGGAGGCAAAGAGAACGAAAGTTTCTGTCTTCTAATAGAGTGAGGTCATGTAATGAAGCAAATAGTATAGTGGAGGTAAAATGATACTAGTTATTTAGAAGCAAACAGATTATTCATAGTTTTTCTTTTCAGATAGGTGGCTTAGATCGAATAGTTGTTCTTGGATGTCACTGTACCTTAAAACTCTGAGACTTAAAAAAAATTCAGTGTGTGATGTTTTTAAATTCAAAGCCTTGGAGAGGTGCTCTCTCATATCATCTCTGGCATATTTATAAACGTGATAGTGCCAGTGAGAATGGGATGGGTAAATTTTTGGTGGCTGGAGATTATTCTTGTCTTTTTAACTCTAAGGTGGATGTATGTTTGGCAACAATAAAGCCAGAAGTAGTCTCTGTTCATTTGGCTTTCTTTCAGAAACTATTTTACATCACAATAAATCACCAGTCTTTTTAGCATCAAGTCCCTGGTGATCAAAGTATTCAATTACAGTACCTGATAAAATCATGAATATCCTGGTAGTTACTTTATGTACATCCTCTTCTCTTCAACAGTGAGCCTTTTAATAAATTGGATTCACTGGGAAAAGGGAGTCTTTATTCCTTAGTGTATAGATGAGTATATTTGAACAATGGCAAAAAGCAACATACCTGGGGCCTAAATGAAAAAGTATCCTCTTCCTGTCCTTTCTATTCTTTTTGCTGTTTTAATGGATTTCAAGGATAATTGAATGTGCCTTTTTGAAGTGAAAGCTACATTCAGTTAAGCTAATCATATGGAGGATAGCTGGTGTGAATTTTAGAGGTGCAGAAATAGGAATGGTTTTGGTATAGTCAAGCTTTTGCAAAGTGATTATATTGTCCAATCTACAGAATCATGGACCTTAGATTTGCAGAGACTTGGAAGTAATCTTGACTAATATCCTACACTGGGGAAGAATATCTTCTTCACATCTTTTTCTAACAGTTGGGTGTGAAACATGTACTTGCGATCTTCCAGCAAGTTCACTAGAATGGGAGCTCTAAGACTCAAGGAGGGCAGGGACTGTAGGGGTTTTGCTGTCTGCTGTGTCCACAGTGTGTGGCACTGTGCCTCAGCTGCCTTGCTGTGTTGTAGAGTAGCTCTAACTATTGGAAAGTGCCACTTATCACCATTTCTTCAAGCTTTAGTCATGGGTCTTGGAGTCAAAAACATCCAAAATTAAATCTTATTTCTGCCACCTATTGTGTGACCTTGGGCAACTTTCTAACCCCTCTAGTGTCAATTTTTACATGTGTAACAAGAATACAGTAATGACTAGGGAGTTCAGGAGTGTGTTTTAAGACCTCCTTGAAGAGTTGTTTAAAAGGATTAATTATAATGTCTATAAAAAATCTGACACATAGTCAGATTATATGTGACAGGCACTTTATATGACCTGTTTCCATTGCAGCTAATTCTAATCTTTTGCTCAGCATATTGTATTTGATTCTAAGTTCAGAATCCCAGTGGTGATTCATCCAGCACAGAGTGAAATAGAACTATTGCTTTGTCATGTACAGGGCATTGTATGCATTTTTTTAAGAAGGTAAGGTTTGATGTGGACAAAAAAGTAGGAAACTCAGAAACTGCACTAGCAGTGAAATACTGGCTTTCTTAAAGCTGTGGCAGTATAATAGTTATGAAAAATAGGATCATTAGGTTGTCCGGTGGCTTGGAGAGACAAGGGAAATACAGGCTTATATCAGAATTTATTAGCATCAACTAAGACTTCTGAACCCAAAACAACTGGCAGAAAAGTGAAAACTTCAGTTACAACTTCAGTTCCACTCTTGTTTGGTCTACGTTAAAACAATCAGGCAGAGTGATTTCCATTAGTCTCACTGTTTTGTTTTTTTTCCCAAGCTTGTTTAGGAACTATCTAAATAAATACTTTTTTAAGAAAGTGACTATCTGATACATTTATAAGGCTTATTCATGCATTATGCATTAGTAAAATATTTGAAGGTCCAGGAGTTGCATGAATTTGTCTTCTCCTTGATGTTTGTAATGGATTGGTGATGTGGAAAGAAGAAAAATCTTCATTTTCTCCATCATCTTTTCCCATTTTGGAATGTGGTTACTTTAAAAGAGAAGCCTCCTCAAATATTCTCCTGTGAGAGCCTTCATTTTGGGAAACATGTTATTGATTTTTAGGTATCCTTTCAAATATTACTGTACTCTTTCTGAAAACCTGTTAATAGAGAATGAATAACTTCCACTAATAGGCTGGGCAGATTCTGATCATGGCACTTCAGCAGTAGTTTCTAGGGAAAACAATAATGCTATTTCTTTGTTTGAAAAAGCAAATCTAAAACTAGGGAGGAAAAAGGTAGATGTTTGAGGTGGTCTGGTTTTTTGTTTGGTAGAGATGCAATAACACTTCCACCATATCAGGGGAGTGGATTGCTTTGGAGAATCCATAGCATAAATCTAAAAGTTATTTTACAGTCCGAAGGGACTTGACCAAAAAGCATATATGTATTCCACAGACTGTCTGTCATCAGTATTATTTTGAAATGGATAACTTCATTTCTGCTTCATTTGGATTTACTGTGTTTTTGGTACTAAGCATACATAAAATATTGAGAATTGGCACTCAGATGTGGCTAGGTGGTAATAATAGTCTATTAAATTGAGCACTCTGTTTTTTAGCCACGCTGCATAACCAAGAAAGCGTGTGTGTGTGCACGTGTGTGAGCGTGTGTGTGTGTGTGTGTGTGTGTATGTGTGCACCTGTTCTTGCACATCATGAAAACCTGCTGGTGTTAACGACAGACACTTATTTCATACTTCTTCAAATCTTTTTGTTCTAACCTTTCGACTCTGTTTGGCTAAATAACAAAGATTTTTCTACAACTCTAGGAAATAATTTCACATCACATTATGTATATCTTGAGAGACAATCATTTATTAATAAGTAATTTAGTAAATGAATTTAATTACTTTGAGCTTAAAGTGCTTCTTTTAAAGGGTAACTTATCACAATAGATTGTTTCCATAGAGAGAAAAAACTTAATATGTGAATGTCTTTTTAAAAGGATTCTTTTAGGAATATCAGTCTGATTTATGTTCAAATAGGGAAAGAATGTTTTAAAAATGATTTTCTTATCAATATTTTAAATTGTATATCCTCTTGACCATGTCTTTGCAAATAACTATTAACTGGATATATCATATGTTATTTATTTTTGTAGTTAAAACAGAGCCAATGAGCAGCAGTGAAACAGCTTCAACAACAGCAGACGGGTCTTTAGACAATTTCTCAGGTTCAGGTAAGAAATAAATATTAGGTTTTCATATTAATACTAAACAATTTTTCCTAGTTTATTTATATACATAAATACATCTGTGTGTATATACCTATGTGTGTGTGTATATATTTATATATACAAATATAAAATATAGCTTTGCTCAAAGACATGTATTACCAATTCTGTTGTTTTTATTCAGTGTGATGAAGTGTTTGCTGAAAATGTTGGTATCCAACAAAGGAGATAAGAGGGATTTTGTTCTTCTCCTTTCTACTATTAATTTACCTTTATTATGCTAATAGTGACCCCCTACAATTCTTTTTCATTTATATCATTTTTTCAAACTTGCAAATCTTGATAGGCATAATTGGGCTTCTTATATGTTATAGCCTCTAAGCAGACTTATTGAGCCATCCTCCTAAGTAACTGTTGTGTCAGCTATAGATCTACCTTAAGTAGACTCTTACAGTAGCATTAGGGTCTGAAGTTAGTTTTTATTCTCTTTCAAATTAATAAAACCTGCCTCCAATAAATAAAATATTCATTTCACACCTGTCATAATGAAATTACTAATAAGAAATTGACTGACAATAAAGTAACTATGAGAACATGATTATATATTTGCCAAGTTGCCCAGCTTTAAAAATTATTTATATCAAAGGTAATTCTTAAAATTTTAAACCTTTTCATACTGTCTTCTGTATTTATAAAATATCAACTGGATGTTGAGATTTTACTTTCATTAATTTGTGATTGATTTCATCTAACTCTCAGGATCATTTACTTAACACATATCACAACTAAAAGGAATTATAGATTAAAATGAAATGTAAATGTACAGCTTTCATACTAATGATAGCAGATGGAAGCAATAAGGAAATAACAAAGAGTGTGATGTCAATTTGTTCTGTCAAGGAACATTTACTAGAATTTGACTTATGCTAGGCATTGTGGTTGGTGCCATTATGGATTCATAGAGGTATGAAGTGGTCCTGGTTCAGGGGTTGGTGGGGTGAACAAATGACCAGACTATCACAGTATGGTCTAGTAATGAATGCCGGCGGGAAGTCCAGGGAGCCCAAGGAATACCCAGGAAGGGACCCAATGGGAACTGGGTTGAGTGAGGTGGTCAGAGAAGGTGTTCTGGAGTAGATACTCAGTCTTAAAAAATGAGTAGGAAAAAAGTACATGTAAAACTGAGGAGAGGGATGCCAGACATATGGAGCACAGAGGGGTTGGAGTCTGGGGGAAGCACTAATGGCTCAGTGTTCCTGGTGTGTACAGTGTGAACAGTGACAGCCTGATGCAGAGGGAGGCAGGGGCCAGTCTCTGAAGAGGCTGTGTGTCCAGCATGGAGTTTGTGTTTTATCCCCAGTGCAGTGGGAGGCATCAAAGGAACGGCTGCATGATCATATTCATAATACAGAATCACAGCTGTGGTGGCAGGACAGATCGGAGGCAGGTGAACTGAAGCAGAGAGACCAGTTAGAGATTTTCTGTTAATCTGGGCAAGAAATATCGAAGATGTGAGCTAAGGCATTGGCAACGGGTGTGGGAAGGTGATGGATTAGGTGTACTTATGAAGTAAAATTTATAGTCATCAGTGGCTAATGGGTATAAGGGTGAGCAAGGCAGAAAGAAGTTAACAGCTGGGGAATACAGGAGGGGCATGTTGATAAAGAAAGATGGGGACCTCAGTTTGGGGTGTGTTAAATGTGAAGCAACATCCCCCTGAAGATGTCAAGCATATGAGGGTTTGGAGCTCAGGAAAGATTTGGAATGGAACTTTTGAAAATGTACAGGGAGTTAAATCTAGCTAGGTGTAATAGGGTTGAAGACAAAACTCCATGAAAGCCAGTATGTATAAGAGATGGGCAGAGGATCAAATGAAAACAGTTGAATTTAGGAAGAAGCGAAATGTTGAACTGGAAGTGAAGGCAGGAAAGAATTTCAAGAAAGCACTGTTTATAATGACAGATTCATACACAGCTATTAAGAATTTAAAAAAAACCTTAATGACATGAGAAAATGTTAAGTATATTAAGTGAAAAAGCAGGTTACAAAAGAATGTTTGATATAACCACATAGTTTTGCTTTTTTAAAAAGACATCTGTGTGTATGTATATGGGCCTGTGCGTACAGGTATAAAAATTAATAGAGGTTTTCTCTGGATGGTAGATAAGTTTTTTAAAAGAATATGTGGAAAATAGCATTGCATCACATTTTCCTGATTTTGATAACTGTACTGTGGTAAAGGAATTTGTTGTTTTCAAGAAATATACACTGAAGTTTTTATGAGTAAAAAAACATCATACATAAAACCTCCAAAAGAATGTGGAATATACATTTGTATGCATTCACACACATAGAGGAAAGAGAAGGTGAAGGTAATGGAATAATATAATGTTGGGAAATTTGGATGAAGGCTATCTGGGAAGTGTTTGTGCTCTTCTTGCAACTTTAAAAAATAGAAAAGTCACAAGCATCAGTGGTTTAGCCTGTGGCGGTTTCAGTGGGCGGGTGGGCTTCACTTTCCTTTGTCCCTACTGGACCACATTCCCTGTTCCTGTGTCTCCAGCATAGCTCCTAGCAGATAGTATGTGCTCCCAAAGTTTGCCAAATGAATGGGAGATTTAATAAAGTGAGGAAGCGGAGCCCAGGAAGAGAAAAATGTCTTTCAAGTACATAAGTGGTCAAGGAAGGGAAGGGAGGTGGTCCAGGAGAGAGTGGGGTGGCATTTAGGTCGGGCTGGTGACACAAAGTTGATAGAAGTTAAATTAAAGGTTTGGGCAAAACAGGGGGCTCATTGATGGAGGGAAGTTTCTGATGGGACAGCAATAGCTTACATCCAAAATAGAAGTTGATCAGCCCAGAAAGGGAATAACTTTTTCACAGAAATGTTGGGGAAGATGCGCAAATGAGTTTGAAGGAGGAGGGAGCAATACATTGAGGGAATTCCTGTCTGATTCCACTGTACAGACCCTCCCATGGTGCCCATTCGTCTCTGGGTAAGAGCTAAATCCTTACAAAAGCCCACAGGCCCCATCACCATCTGCCCTGGTGACTCTCTGGCCTGGTTGCCTGGCTCCCTTGCTTTCTGCTGCTCCCCCAGCGTGCTTGCCACGCGCCCTCCCCATGTACCGGCTTGCCTGGCTCACTGCCTTCTAGTCTGTACTCAAATCTCACCTTCTCGTCGAGGCCCACCCTGAGCATCCCTCTCGGGGCTGCATAGCTCTCCTCGCTCCTGTTCTCTCTGACAATCTGGGTCCCCCCACCGTCCCTGCCCCACAACGCTCAGAACCTTTTGCAAACTGTATCATTTTTTGTGCATTATGTTTATTGGTAGACTCTCACCCCACCAGGATATAAGCTTGTGCAGGCAGGCATTTTGCCATCTTTTGTTCACCTCCATATCCCTAACACCTAAAACACTACCTGGCACATATTAGGCACTCACACGTTCGCTCGATGAATTAACAGGTACATGAGTGAACGAATGCTGGCCTCTACTTTTTTTCTCTGAAGTGACTCAAGTTGAGAGTAGTGATGGGTTTGTGAGCTTGAAGAGTTGGGAGAAGATGGAGATAGATGCAGTGGGGAATGGAGAAGTGTGAGGCTGCTTAGAAACACAGAAAAGGGTTGGCAGTAGAGCCCAAGGTCCACGCAAGGCTGGAGCTAGTGAACATGGACCTCTGTGGTAGAGCAGTTTTTCCCCCTCCCAGGGCTTAGCAGCTCAGGTGTAAGACATCAGGTTTGATCCAGGTCAAGGATTTGCCAGGTAGGGCATGGGAGAATATGGAGTTAATAGAATTGAGTGTATCAGTAAAAGAATGATTTAAAATAATTATTCATGTATCCAAGCTAAGTAGAAAGAAGGAGAAGGTAGGGACTGACACCTTGAGAGAAGATAAGGATGTCACGGGTCCTGCATCTCCTGATGAGGTTGGAGAACATGTGAAATGAGAATAAAGGAATGAAAATTCTGGGCAGAGATGATGCTCCTTACTCAATTTCAAACTCATGAGGCCTCCACCCCACGCTTCTGTGGTTCGTTCTCTGTACTTCCCTTCCTCAGCCTTCATCACTCCTTTTAAAATTGTTTTTCAGTTGTTCCTACTGAACAATAAATAGCCCTATGAGAACTGAGATTCTGTTTGTCCTATCATGGTGTCATGCATGAAGGAAATGCTCAGTAAATGTTAAGAAAATGAATGAATTGGTCAGTGTGGCTGTGGCTGGAGACCATGGAATGGCGGGGAGGTGGGGAGGGTCAGGATGTGGACTTGAGCTTGATAACTGAAGTAGAAGGCCAGGGTTGAGGTCTAGACAGGATGAGAAAAGTGTTGGATGCATGACCTAGGATAATGTTGGGGCTTGTTAGGAGATGCAGCAAAGCACTGAAGTTTGTTTTGTTTTGTTTTGTTTTTGATTTTCTATTTTTTTTATTTCATTATATTATGGGAGTACATATATTGTTCAGATTACATATATTGCCCCTGCCAATGAAGTTTTTGATAAATACGAGGCCGTGTTCAGGAAGTGGGTCATTCGTGGAAGTGTTGAAAAGCTGTCTTGAACCTCCGAGAAGGGAAGGTTCTACCAGAGAGCAGAAAACCAATGGTTTGGAAGAAGCAGCAATTAAGATATGTTTTCAGGTCTTTGTGATGTCTGGAATCTGAGAAAGTCAGCAGCCTCTACTTGGCAAAGATACACAGGAGAAATAAGGACTTAGCTGAAAGTGGAGGGGTCATTTGGTGAAGAGGCTGAAGCTATAAAATATCTTGTTCTCTACACATAGATTGATTATCTGTGCTGCACACAGGAGAAAGAATTCAGGGAGCTAGGGAGTTGGGTCAAGGTGTAGAAAACACAGAGCACCAGGGGATGGATATTCTTTTATTGTCTTTTAACTTTTCTTTTTTTTTAATGAGTAAGGATATAAAAGTCATGGCATGTTGGAGTGGCTGTGAATAGGGCTTAGGGTTTTGGTGGGGAAAAAAAAAAAGTAGTCTCCTTTAACTCCAAGCTGATCTTTTAACCTCTGTGATTACCATTCCTACTTTCGTCTCCACAATGGCTTAAAAATTCACATACACTTAAAAATCCCCATCCCAGCTATTCTTAGTGTCTTAAGAAAATAGACAACAAAGATAAAGAAGAAATGGAGCCACTCTGATGCTGGCCATCACTGTCTCCACCTTTATCTTTCAAGACACCCTAGCATCTTAAAGGGTTTAGGAAATGGTGAGCCTCACTCTTTTCCGGGGAGTCGCTCACGTATCCCAGGATGGGGAGAGTGAAGAAGGGTTGGTTTTCCAAGGCATGTGGCTGAATTGAAAATCACAAAGTTCATTATCATGCTTTCAAAATATTGTGATGTTTTGCTCATGTACTATTTACCAATGAAAAGCAATATTTTAATGATTTAAAATTTAAGAACTGGCTGGACATGGTAGCTCATCCCTGTAATCCTAGCACTCTGGGAGGCCAAGGCGGAAGGATCG